>JAKSZP010004492.1:0-60079 GCA_022478985.1 Massospora cicadina
GGAGGATTTACAAAAAATTCCTCCAAAGCAAAATCTATCTTGATGTTATACTGCTGGTTGCTAGCATCAATCCATTTGAGGCATTTTATGGATTTAGTTTGGCCAACACTGGGCCAGCTACTCAAATTGGAGTGGTGGCCGGAGCTAATTGGTTGCAGACAGTTGACCATGGCAGCTCAGCTAAAACTGATTCAGCCATCAACTCAGGATTCAGTAACTCCAGTCAAATTATTTTTAAAACTTTTAAAATTTAATTTTTATTGGGTGCTGCTTTGGGAGCTGCACCCAATTTCCCTGAGGCTGGGGGTGGAAGGGTCAAGCCCCTTTCAAAGAATTGGGGCAAAGTGGCTGCTGACCCAATGCCAGAAGAGGGAATAGCAGAAGTGGCAGAGGCAGAAGCCATGGGGCACTTGCGCTTCAAATGATCAAGTTTGAAGCACAAGGGGAAATGGGTGCAGCTATTTTTGACATGCGCCCAGAATGGGTGATCAGGGGAAGATCTGATCATGGTGCTGGGGGGAATCTTGGGGTGGGAATCACGATGAAATGGGTGGATCATTGCAAAGGCGTGAGGCCCTGCCAACCAATATGCCCCGTTGGGAATCACAGACTGCAGCATGGGGTTGGTGCTGTAAATGGCCAAACCCTCAGTGAGCTCATGGTGGAGGCATTTGGGTGAGACATGAAGGGCAACTCAGGGAACTGGACCACCAAAGTGGCTTATCTAGGATTTTTGTGCAAACAGTGGGAATATGATTTTTTTAAAAAATTTTTCAGCTTAGATGCTGCTGCTGCATCAGCTTCAGAGTGGAAGCAGAGGTCAAAGGACCCCTTAAAGGGGCGGAAGTCAAATAGCCATCAGGTTATAAAGCCTCCATGGCCATCTCAATGATGGCTGCACTCGCATATGGGAAGAGATTCCCATATTTGACCCAGATGCTGAAATGAAAATTGCTCCGTGGGAGCACCAAAGGGCTCCAGAGCACTGCCTGGGAGCTTGCAAGGTTGTAGGCCAAGTCCTGAGGTGGGATATAACGCCCAGTAGCATTGGGAGGGCTAGCAGAGCCAGCCCAGGCATGCTTCAGCAGTGGCTGAAAGATGCCAGATGGTGGTGCACCACCACCACTAAGCCAGGGCAGCAGGCGTTAATTGAATCAATATTGGTAAGTTTTGGCTCAATTGAGCGGTCACCTTTTATATTTTTTTTAAAAAAATCCAAATTTGGCTTTAATTAATATACGAAGCAAAAGAGAGATAGGCGGTTAGCTTTCTCTAAATTAAAAATCTTGATATGCCACTAACTCTGGTGGAAAGTCCAGTGGAAGGCCCACCGAGTAGAGGAGAAAAGTAATGGAACTCCACACCCATTCTTTCATAAGTGTATCTTTAAGTGAAACTCCCCCCACAACTGGGTGTTTGTAAAGGACAACATGTTCAAGTCTACATGAATGCTCACCTGCTTCTGCTGCCACCACCCCACCCCCAAGGTAACTGGTAAGAGCAGATATGGCACAGCAGCAAAATGATCACAGAAACTGAAGCGGTGGCCAAGAAAGGCACAGCCACCATATTTTATATAAAGTCATGGGAGAGAACGATGCACCCATCACAACGCCCCTGCTTCCAGTTTCAAGTCAAGATCCTGTGCCAGCTTCAAACTCACTAAAATTCCCCACTGTTTTCATATCTACCTGGGCCTCAACTGACACCCTGTGAAACACATCCAAATTTCTAGTGGTCATAGAAATAAGCAAGATTTTTTTATTGATGCCCATGCATGATTCTGCCAGATGGGCGGTGATAGTCATAGTGTCATTCATGGAATCTGACTCAATTGGGGAATTAGCACCCCCTGGAGCGCCTTCTTAAGCTCATCACTTCTGGAGTCCAACAACAGAGGTATCAGAGGATTTAAGGACACCTGGTCCACCGCAGGGGCCGCATCCCCCACAGGTGCCAGGATGGAGCATGATGCACAAATCAGTAATGGGATTCCGCAAAATCTCCAGGCACCTTAAAGCATATCACAGAGCTTATCAGCCAGAACTCTGTATGACCACAAATGGACATGCCGCCTGAGGATTTGACTCTCCTTTCAAAACCTCAAGGTAGTAAATTGTTTATCTTACCCCCCACCCCACTTGACGCCCAAAGGAGCATAGCCCCGATGGAAGCTGCCATTATACATATCTGGTCCCCTGACCCTACCTGCATGGCCCAAGCGGCGTGGTTGGTGGACATGGGGTACAAAGCAGAATGAATACCGCCACAACAACGTCCAATGATAGCCTGAGGCCTAGGGCCTGTTTGTGGAAGGCCTCTATGAATAAAGCCAAATCAGATGCTTCATTGCCCAGAGAATAAACTGGAGCAAAAGAGCCAATCATGCTGTTGGTGCCTGCACCACTGATGCTACCAGCATAATAAGTGGGCAAACCACCAGCATGTTTGGCTAAGCGGAGGATTCAGTGCACCCATCATAAAGCGTCACCCTCTACGGCATCCAACACAGCAACTCATTGCTGCGCATCCATAAGAGCAGCTGACACCACAGTATTAACTGATAATTGCACCTGCAGCTCAGCGAGGGCATCAAACACTTGATTGGCCACATTCACGGATGTTATGGACGAGCCCACCCTCCAAAAATGGGATATAACTGAAGCTGAAGCCTGATGGATGAAGTATACCATAATGAGCTCCCACATCATGCAGGAGCACCATAAAAATGTGTAAACCAACCATATGAACAGCACAAGACTGAGCACCAAATGTAATTTAATATGGTATACTGAGGCCACTGCGTCACTGACTTCAAATAGAAGGGCGTAAATATCAGACACTAGGTGTCAGACGTTTATGTAAAGGATATGGCAAATAAGATTATGACTGCCCTGCCAATCAGGGTGCATGAGCACCCAGAAAGCAACCCAGAATGCTGGGGGCATTGTCATCCAAACAACTTGATAGCAGGCGGGAAGAGAAGCAAATAGGAAATTATGACTAGCAACCACTGTATACAACATCCTGATTAACAACTAAACTGTTACCATCGGGCTAGCAGTAGATTCACTGCAGACAACTTTCCAGGAACACGGAGGGTCCAGGATTTGCCAATGAACCATTGGGTGGGGGCGAGTGGTAAGGTCACAAAACGTCGCTATTAGAAAAAGATAATCTCCAATACCAATGGGATGCCTTGACGCCAGAGAGCTTCCACAAGTGTAGATTTCACTACAGGCCACTTGCTTGGTCACCCCATTTTATAAGAGGAGGTAGCAGCGTCATAAAAGCCACTAGGGCCCAGTCTTTGTGCATTATGGGAACATAGTTATGGGTAGTGGCAGCTACTAACACAGGGGAAAAAATTAATACATTAAAAACTTTAATTGGAAAGGGGTTTATTTATTGCAAACAAAAAATGAGATTTGACTGGCAATTGTACCAGTGAGGGATGATTGCCATAATTCCTAAGGGCTTAGGGAAAAAGTGAGGATGCATGAATGAAGGGATCATAATTCCAACTAATTTATGGAGGAATGAGATCTCACAACTAATTCAACACCAAAATGACCTTCCGCTGGCCATCTGCCTCTCACTCAAATTCCGCCACTAAATTGTTCCTCTAAAAACTATTTTGCTTGGCTCAGTGATGCTTCATTTGTCAGGTGACTGGTACAGCCATGGTCAGGCCATAAGGGCCAGTCCAATTGAGGATCAAAGGGATTTATCACTTGCAACTTTACTGGAATTGGACCCCTCAATTTATTCATATTTTTCGCCTCCTTGGTGGAACCCAAAAATCATTTCTGGAGTTAGACCTCCTGATTAATTTAGATTTTTTTGCCTATTTAGTGGACCCTAAGGTTGTCACTGGGAATATATGCTCGCCATTGCACTTCAGCTGCGTTCCCTTGCTGCCGCCACCTCCACGCACATCCCCCAATTCCATTGAAGTCTTTCTTGCATGGTCAGATAGGGGGAACTAGGGCAATCTTAAGGGGGTAGGCCGTCACCCACCTCTCATACACCACATTTGGCTAAATTGCCCTTAGTGATGAAGGGGAAGAATGCCTTCTTGGCCTCTTTTTGGTGTGATATGGTAATGTCTTGCAATCTAGGAACAGGGGGCTGTAATGGATCAGGCAATCCTGGTCCACACATTGACCTAGTGGATAAATCTTGGATTCTGTTGCAAATTTAAAAAAATAAGTCTGAGAATTCAGGGCGGCCAAAGAATTAATTCAGAATGTGGTCATGGGTAAGAAATTGGAAATTTGGGAACAAGAGCTGATTTAGCGTAAAGTACCACTTGAATCTTAAATTCTCCTATTCATGATATAATGGGATATAGAGCTTTTGCATATTATGATATTGTTATCATTTGAGAGCCTGGGGTAAAAGAGCATCTTTGAGTGGGCTTTGCGTGCTATTAAAATAAGAAATATAACTGATAATTTAGTTTTTATTTTCTAAGAAAAGCAATATCAAATCAAGAAAGTTATTTTCTACTCTTGAGATCCTTTAAGTTATTTAAAATATATTAAATATCAAACTGGAAGATGAGCTTGATGAGTGATCAAGTCGATGCGTTGGCTTTGTTCTCAGAACTATTGTGGAGTCAGACTTTGCAGTTAGGGTACAGCATCGCTGGCACCGTAGTTCAGGAATACATTGTGACATCCAGGATGGCGTGTGGGTTTGGGGGTGGATTTTTTTCAGGTTGTCAGTTATGTGGTGAATGACATGGCTTATACTTCCCAACTCATTTGTAGAATACTGGCGCGAACCTGCCTGTTACATTAAACGAAACTCAAATACCTTCCTCGCCATCTTGTGAGCCCCATGAGGAGGTGGGGGTCTCAGGAGGAGAGGAGTGGAACTGACATTTATTGACTGTAGTTATGGTGGGGTTCTCTCTGGCATTTTTGTTACGTGAGGTGGGGCAAGTATGGGTGATGGAAACACCATAATTTATGGAAGTCCCAGTAAAAGCCAAATCACCCAACAATATAGTGGCTCTGTCCATGGACGCACTAAACAAAATTCACCATGTAATTGCGTGAGTCTGTTTTTAGGCGCATTTGGCACAGGTGATATGGGAAACCCCTTTCTTGCTCCAGATAGCCCAGATTGTGGACGCGTTACCTTTGGATTAGGAAGGATGGGTGAAGGAGCTGATTAGATGTGGGACGCCTACCAAGTTCCAGGGAGGAGTGCGTAGATTTTATCAACTGTGTGACCTGCCTGGATGAGACAAAGGGAGAATCATGGTTGGCGCTCCTGATGGTCATCCAGAGGGGTAGTTTGGTGAAGAAGTATGCACGATTTTCCATCTTTTGGTGAAGGTGGATTAGGTGGCGGATTTAAAATCCTTGCGTATGCTCCATCAAGGGTTATAGAAAGATTTTCTGGCAGCCATGGAAGCAGCATAGGTACAGGCATGCTGGCAGAAGATGTTGCGTTAGCCTTGCAGGTTGTGAAGCAATTGGCACTGCCTCAGGACAAATGTTAGGGCTCTATGTTACCAGGTAAAGGACAATCTCTGGAAAGTGGTTGACCCAGTCAGGGGGGCTGGCATCCAGTCCCAAGAAATTTTGGAATTAAACAGGGGGGTGGGAGCCAAGAGAACGAGTTGGAAGCATGTAAAACAGCAAGCAATGTACATGAGAAGAAGAACGTTCCCAAGTATTTGTCACACAAAAATTCGCAATTTGAATACTTATTCAAAAAGTAAATTGTCTTCTTTGTTTTATCTGCGTTTATTTATCCCAGTAAAGGTGTATATAGATGGCGGAATGAAAGGGGAGATGGCTCTGGTTGATAATGGGGCTAGTGAAAATCACGTCAATCTCACGTTTGATGAACACCTGAAGTTGCAATTTAGGAGGGACCAGAGGTGGTGTTTGCCAATGCACTGCAAAAGGCCCCCTCATGGCGATTGAGTCCCTCATTAATAGTATGGCAGGGTCCATTTGGTTTCTAGGAGAAGTTCTGTGCAATAAAGATTTAGCGCGCCTGGTGGTGTTGAGGATGCGGTGATGGCATCAGTTTTGACCCCATATTAAAGTCATTTCCATACTGTTACCCTGAATCCGAGGTTGGAGCCACCAATGAGATTAAGACTGATGGTGGTAGAGCACAAGTCAGCTAAATATAGGAGCATGAGTGCCATAAAAGCGGAGAAGTTGGTGATTAAACTACCGCGAGTTTGGGGGAGTATCTGGGCCAAAAAAGGATTTTCCATTCTCTCCCACAGGCCCATTTGCATTTTATATTTCATTTGAGAGAAGGGGCTGAACTTTCTTCACAGGTGCCTGATTTATCCACTGAATGAACAAGCTAAGACCGTGTTGGAAGAGCATGTAAGTTTGATTATGAGTGAGGGATTGATTGAGCCATTGAAATCAGCCATTGTATCCCCAGTGTTACCGGTGCCCAAGGCAAGTGGAGAATTGTGGCTGTGTGTGGACTTCCAGCGGCTCAACGCGGTTGTGGATCCAGACCTTTATCCCATGCCACTAATGGTGAATATTTTCCCGATGGTCACAGGGTGTAACATATTTACATAGTTTGATTTGGTGGACACTCTTAATCAAATACCTGTGAGACTGGAACATCAAAAGCATATGGCGTTTTAATGCCACTTAAGATTGTTCCAGAACTGGGTAATGCCATTTAGGCTGCGGAGTACCCTGAAAGGTTTCATCACATGATCAATTGTGTGCTGAGTAGGATTATTAGTCTTTGCTGCATTATGTATATGGATATCATTCTATATGTTTTTCTTCTCAAGAAGAGTATGTACACAATGTGCGTGAGGTTCTGGAAGCGCTGGCGGAGGTGGGGTTACTATTGAACCCCTCAAAGTGCAAATTTAACAAACAATTGGTAACGTTCTTGGGATATGTCATGTTCAGAAAGGGGCATGGGGTATGCTTGGACAAGCTTCAGGCAGTTTTTATGTGGATGTCCCTGATGTAACAAACAGGTGTACGGAGTTTTTTGAGGGTGTTTAATTTACTCAAGCATTTGTGAAAAAGCTGTTACAAATGGCTCTTCCGCTTATGCGGTTGACATAAGATGTTCCATTTATGTGGGGGAGGAAGAGGAGCAGGAATTCAATCATCTGAAGGAGAAGCTCATTTTGGTGCCTGTCCTGGCTCATCCAGACTCTGAGAAACTTTTCATGATTGAGATGAATGCATCAAATTTTGCTGTGGGGGCAGTATTGTTACATAAGGAGGAAAGCGGTCTGTAACACCTGTTGTGCTACTTTAGCTGGAAGTGATCCTAGCAGAAACGAATTACTCAATATAAGACAAGGAATTACTGGCAGTGGTCTCAGATTTTCAGGAATGGCAACACCATCTGCTGTATGCATGGCACCTATTTATGGATTGGATGGACCGTTAAGTGCTGTAGTAATACCCTGAGCCCAGGAAGATGAACCAGCGACAAGCCGTTGACATGTGCAGCTGGTCACTTACAATTTTTGGGTAGAATAATAAACAAAGGCGGTCAACATTCTGGCGTATTAACTGAGTCGTTACATGGGGCTGACATATGAGAAGATGGAGTTGGAGGGGTTTAACAAGGCCGTCATGTTCCAGTCAGACCAGTTTGCAATGATGGTTAGTGAGGAGAGCGAATTGGGGAAGAGATTCGGTGGAAGCAAAAGAGGTTGCCATTAGATCATTGGTTATGGGCTGAGACAGCAGAAGGCCAACATCACAGTCACCATCAGACATAATAGAAGAGAAACTGTAATCTGTACCATGATTTGTGAGTGTGGGTCTTAAATCCGTCGTTACAATGGGAGGTAAATCAAGCGTTGCATGACCACCTATTGGCAGGTCATCAGGGAGTTGAGAAGATGACAAAACTAATTTGGTGAAAAGATTCATAGCTCATACTTCAGAAGGATATTATGAAATATGTGGCGAAATGCTTAGTTTGCTCTCAGTAAAAGCCTTTAAGGAAGCTTCCCACTGGTAAGTAGATCCACCCAAATAAAGGAGCAGCTGTGAGGATCAGTTATCATGGACTTCATCATGAGGTTTTCAAAGGTCCAAAGAAAGAATGTGATAATGGTCATTGTCAATTGGCTGACTAAATACACCGAATTTTTCCCGTGCACATCCAATTTTGCAGCCAAGGATGCCTCAAATACTTTCATCGTCAAAATTATATGCCCTCCATGGCCTACCATCAGAAATCGTTTTGGATAATAGATTCCAATTCCTATTGATATTTTGGTCAATTTTTCTCAGAAAGTTGAAAATTCGCCATTTTAGGGCTTCAGCGTATCATCCCAAACCAGATGGACAAACAGAGAGGATAAACTAGATACTGGAACAATATCTTCAGTGCTGCATTTCAGACCTGCAGGATGATTGGATTGCATGGGCCAGGTTGTCCCAGTTTGCATATAACAACCATTGTCATCTGTCAATGGGAATGACCCCATTTTTGCAAATTATGGTTGGATCCTATATTGGATGGAGTGTTGTGATTTTTTCCACCTTTCCAGATTCCTAAGTTATATGCTGGTTCTCTAGAATATAAAACTTACTAGCAAATGAATTGTAAATCGTTTGATTTTGATTTTGGCTTATTAATGTCTGCGGATTTTTGGGTAATTAACCAGGTTCAGATCTACAGGATCAATCCATGTGAATGCATAAGATCTTGTTGGGCAGAGTAGCCAACAAAATTAAGGCATCTGATAGTTGGTCATTGATTAAAATTAGGTGCATTGATTAAAATCAGTCTGGTTTCATCACCAACTGATTGGAATTTAATCAGAAGTTGTGAGTTGTATGATGCCGCCTGCAACTATTGAAGTGATCTGTTGGTTTGCGACAAGCTATAATGGGTAAAAAGTCTCATTACCTAAACAGGTCGCTAGCCAGATGTGGTTGATTTGCTGTGATTGAATGGAAATGTTAGGACACATTTCTAGCTCTTTTTTCGTTTTAAGGTCTCTGGGATCTCTGATGGTGGAATACTTATTTAAATGGAGAAGATCATTACCAAAAGAGAATCAAGAAGAGAATTAAATGCCAACGTCTGCCTTTTCCTTGGTGAGGCGCCAATTGAGTACTTGGGCGCTGAATTCTCCTATAATATACCTAGTTTGCTGTGATAATAAAGCAGTTTGCAAGTCTTAAACTAGGTTGTATAAATTTGTATTCATCCTCAACTATTATTGTTGAAGTACAATAATTGTTGACTCTTTTGTGTTATAAAGAGTAAGGATCATATATCCTTAAAAGAGAAGCAGAACTTATACAGAAGATTTTTGTCAACTCAGATTGATGGGAACTAAGGCCAGGATTCTCCAAATCTGATAGTGGATTAAGTTCAGCCAGGATAGGGAAGAATTCCTTAATTATCAACATAATTAATATATTATGGATCATTTAAAGGTTAGCGTTGGACCACCCAATCACCTAAGTTTAAATTTCAATTATTGATAATAGTCTTCATACTATTATCACCCATATTTCTATTACTATCAAGCAACGCAAATTGTGCACATGACCAAACTGGTGCAGTTAACTTCTGGAAAGGATCATCAAAAAACCATATTCTAAATTTGGTAATTACTAAAGGGGGTAGTTGAGTAAGATAAGTTAATCTACAATATCAAATAAGGATGCCTTAAGAAAGCTATGGACGGAATTGGCAACTGTTAATAAGAACGACTTGAATTAAGCTTTCATATAGATTTTACTGCTCTAGAGGAGAGAGTCATTAAGATCAAGGAAGGAGTAGAAGAAGTTAAGCTTTATTAATGAGCTACTCAGAAAAATAACATCTCTGAAAAAGAAAGAGGGAGAGTTGATCAAGGAAATTTTATTTCAGAAAAACGGAATTTAAAGTGGATTGCATTTGATTGAACTCACTCAGCATGGACATGTAATTTCCACTGAAAAAAGTTAATAAACTGAAGAATCAGAAATGCAAATGTGAACCCTATGCGGCAAATGATGCCAAAGAAAATACTCTAAATACTTGAGTTGGGAAGTCGGCAACTCCTAGAAATATGCTGACTGCATATATTACTATTTAAGAAATGACCCCCAAATTGAATTATCTAGTCAGTTGGGTAGCCGAGTTGTGAATGGTGTCTAGAGAAAATTTGGAGGAATTCAAAGCCAAGCCAAAACTACCCATTGTTCATCAGGATAACGCTCCTGCGTTCTTCCGCCTGTTCAGCATGTCTATTTTTGGTTGTGATAATAGGCAAAAAGGTTTGACAGTCATGAACTGCTTGGATTTTGACTGCCAAACTTGGCGTTGCCTCATCTTGAGGTAGACAGCTGGTCCTATTCTGAGGCTAAGGCTCTAATTATGAAGGAGTTTGGAAGTCCCTCACATATGTCAAAATGCAATCAAGAATTCATGGGGATTCAATGTCTGAAAGAAAAAACCTTAGCAAATTCGCCAACCAAATCTATCAAGAATTGCAGATTTTGGTTGAAGAGAAAGTCTTGCCCAATTTAAATGCACAGAACTCATTACAAGCGGCTCTTCATCCTTATCACAATTCGCATCAAATGATTTCTTCACCTCTAGTCACATAAAATAACCATATTAAAAATGGTGGACCACTTTAAGATGTTAGGCGCCACGTTTGAGGCCCCAAACGAAGTTTTAAGTCTAGCCTGGTCAGATATTTGTGCACAATAAATTTTTCCAAACCTTCTAAGGAATGTCCTATTTAAGCAGTGGTGCGAGATAAACCCATGGGGTTCAAATGAACAGATAAGAGCAATATGCGCTGTCACCAGTGAAGGGGGAAGGGCCATTTTGCTGCCCAGTGCTTCAGCAAAAAGCCTAAGGTGAAAATTAATGTGGTGCAGGCTAAGGAAGCCAAACTCTCACAGGAGTTGTGAAAAGGACCTGCAGACTAGACGTGGAACATTCTAGAGCCGAGGTTTAACCGTTCCTCCAGATATCCTTGATGAGGATATTGACATCAGCGATCTGTTTTGATAATGACACGCCAGATCAGCTTTATCAAGTGGTCAACCTAGATGTCAATGCTGTAACCAGAGCCAGAGAAAAGGGGATCAACCACAAAATAATTAAGGAGGTTGCACACTATAAGCACACCAACTAGCGGACAAGATCTGATCTGCTGAGAATCTGGACAAACAAATTGAGGGCAAATTGAATGATGAAGTGAACCTGTCAATTCCTTTGGCAATTAAGGAATCATTTCATGCTTTGTTAAGGCATTTAATTCACACCATTGATTCAGTGAATAATGCCACTATACACTCAGTAAACACTATTTTAAATACTTCAGGTGTATGTATACTGATATAAAGGTCAATTGAGAATGGGTGTGAGCAATTATTGACAACGGGGCACCAATTATTATTATCTTGATCAAGTTAGTGAGGAAAAATAAAAATCTCGCTTGATTTGTAAACAAGAAAAAAATATGGGACCACTAGTCTGATACTACCATCTCCTGAAGAGCATATATCGCATTGCCACTGTTGAGATTTTGCTATGACTGAACAATAAGCTCCAAATAATCTGCAACAGAATGGGTTAATTGGATGAAATTGAGTAATACCATAATATTGTTGAGATCGCTTTGAAGTAAGGTGAAAGGTGGTACCAAGCTCAGGAAGGATATTTATTTGGATTGCCTCCAAATAAAGTGATAAGTTGATTCCAACTCATGACAAATAATTTGTTAGATCGCCTCAAACAAAGACAATGTCAAATTTAAGAATAACAGACTTGGCCAGTGCCTCTCAGTTATGAGGATGGATTAATGAGGATATGGTGGAAAAGAATAGTCTAAGCAAAAGTGTCAGAGTCAAAAAAAGACGTGGATATATAAGCGTGATGAGAAGACTAGAAGGGGGGTTTTTTGTAAGAAGAAGGAGAAATTACAGCAGATAGCATCTGCTATTTATATTTAATTTAATAAAGTTGTGTGATTGAAGATATCTCTTTATATTATAATATGTTTATTAAGTTCATATCATGAACCAACAATCTCCATATCATTTGTCTGTTGCTCAGTGGGTTTGACACTGTGCAAACTAATATAGTGGATATTCACCCTATTGCTAATTTTATAACAGCCACTCAGATTAAGATCCTTGGTTTTATCCGCCCCAATTATATTTTTGTCCAACCAAAAATATGTTATTCTAATTAGGACTGACTTTCAAATGAAGTACAGAGTTAAATGCAACTTTGAGAACAATATGTTGACCATATTGGGTCAAACACTGCCTCTAGTCTTTCAGAGGGATGGGGAAACTCTTATTACCAGTAGGAATAAAATTACTAATCTGACTTATAACGATGGAATTATCCTGATTTGCTGCCAATTGGTTTGACAAAAGTGGAGAGAAATGCTGACAGAAATCCTGGAATTTTGGGGAAATTGTTATGAACAGATACATTAATACTGTACCATCAGAATATCAGATTATAGTTAATACAGGATTGACTTTGGAAATAGATGATCAATTGTATGAAGAGGTTGGTAGTCCATGGAAGTAGTCCATAATAGAGCCATGGGTGGCACCTGGAATAGTGATGCTGGACCATGGAGAAATACGAATCTTCCTGGAGAATCTGATTGGAAAACCAATGAAGACTGAGATAGACTCAAATCGTCACGTTTGTCCATCTTATCCCATTGGCAAAATTGAGAAAATTCCATGAGTTTGGGACCCTCACCAAGATAAAATTGCTGGCAGAAGTTGCTATGAATATCAATTTGTTGGTTGACTGAGAGTAACTCGCAAATTTGATGGAAAGACAGCAGGAGGAGGTGCTCAAACTATTTGAAAAGTATCAGGAAATCTTCGCCAAGGTGACCATGAATTGAGATGTGAAAAAAATGTAATTCATAAAGTTGACACTGGGAAATTTATCAATATGGATGAGACTGAACTGACAGTCAAAGGCAGCCAAAGCGGTAGTTAAAGAGGAAATCAGCAAACTAGTGGGGCACGGGCTCCTAATTACATCATCAAGCCCCTGAGTGTGCCCTAAATTAATAGCAAAGAAGAAGTATGGCTCTAATTGGGTGGTGATCAACTATCAGAGATTGAATATGATAAAGTAGAAGGATTCATATCCACTACCACAAATTGATGATGCATTAGACCGTTTGAGAAAAGCAAAGTATTTCTACATGATAGATCTAATCTTGGGATATTGACAAATTAATTTGCTAATGGAAGACCAAGAGAAGTATATGATTATAACCGCGCAGGGGCTGTACCAACTGACTTGGATGCCCAAAATCTTTGTAATGCTCCTGTGACGTTTTAAAGAGCCATGGACGCCATATTAAACGAACTGAAGTTGTCCTGCGTCCTGGTGTACTTGGACAACATAGATGTGTTCAGTAGAACTTTCATTGACCATTTACTCCATTTGGAAGAAGTTTTCAAGAGACTAACTACAACCAATCTGAAGTTCAAGCTGAAAAAGTGCCACTTCTTCAAAAAAAGAGTTGAAATACATGGGGTTTGTCATTAACTCCAGCGGGCTGCAGCTGCAAAACCATAAGATCAAAGCCATAGAGCGGATGGCTATTCTTAGGAGTGTCCAAAATATCCAACTGTTCTTTGGAATGATTGATAAAATCAAAGATTCCTTCGAAAATTTACAAAATTGCTGAGCCCCTTTTTCATTTGCTGAAGAATCTGAAGAAAGGATTCATATGGAAAAAAAGGCATATGATTCTTTGGATGAGTTATGCTGGTACCTTATAGATTATCTAGTTTAAAAAACCAAATTTTAATTGATCGTTTATAGTACAAATTGATGCTTCATTAATGGCAAATTGGTGCCATCCTGAGTTAAGTGGATGAACTCAGGGATGAGCATCCAATAGCTTATGTAAGCAGATGTTATCAGCAGCAGAACTGTATACACGATGCTGAGTGTGAATGCCTCATGATGATTTACACCTGTAAACAGTTTCAGGTGTATATCCATGGTACAAACTTTATAGTGGTGATAGACCACTCCTCCCAGTGCTGGCTGCATAATTTGAAATATATGGAAGAATGTTTGGCCAATGGGCACTGAAACTTCAAACCAATGGCTTTGAAATCGTCCATTGAGCAGGAGCTGCTCATCAAAATGTAGACGGTTTATCAAGGTTACCCATGGTCCAAATGGTACAACATCAGTATAATGAACTATTCCAGCGGATAATCAATGGAGATATTGAGTATGAGCCCTTAAAAATCCAATTCACGCTTTTAAATCAATGTAAAACACTGAGACCAAGGATAAAGAGGTATTTAAGATGATTGATGGAAAGCAACAGCTATTCCAGATTTACCATAATGAGCAGTAATAGTTCAAGCTGCACATAAAATTGTTGGGCATGGAGGCTTGAGGAAGACAACTGACCACATTCGCCAGTATTATTACTGGGAGTTTATCAACTATTATGTGGCAGATTATCTAGCTTGCTGCGCGGAGTGCCAGTTGCATAAACTACATAGTAGCAAAACCAGATATCGACTGGTCTGCCCAGGATTTTCCTGGCATACAGTATCCATTGACATGATGGGAACACTGACTACAAGTACAGGGGGAGTCAGGTATATCAAAGTTGCAATTGATCATCTAATGAGATGGGTTGAGAAAAAGTCATTTTAAAAAAGTGAATGCTACACGTACCGCGCAATTCATCCTGGATCAAATTATCTATAGCAATGGATGCCCACAAGTCTTGTTGAGCAACAACGGAACAAATTTCGTGTCCCATGTGATCCCAAGGTTAAATAAAAAAATGGGATCTGAGGAGTCATGTCAGTCCCTACCAGCCAGAAATGAATGTACTAGTAGAAAGAGTAAATGGAATGCTGGCCTCAACGCTGAGGATGCTGGTCACTGTAAAATTTTTCCTGTGTGGGACCTACCTCGGTTTGTTGACATTTGCATACAACATTAGTCACCATATGGTGATGGGAAAAAATTTATTCAAATTATTGCATGGAAGAAAGGCTGCTTTACTGCCAATTCTATATTCATCAGTTGAACCAATATTGGATGCGAGTGAAGAAAAGTACCTACTCTGACTATCAAACATTCTAAAAAATGCAATAACAAGCATTTGATACAATCTTGAAGAAAAAGATCAAGGACAAGATGATGGACAATAAGAAATGACCGCATTACATGAATACCATGTAGGCGATAGGATAGCCTATTTTAATATGTATGGCTTTTGGAGAAGAAACAAATTAGATGCTCTGTGGTTGGGTCTTTTAAGATTATCACTAAGATGGCGATGAATACTATTCCATTTAAACCTTGTGGATGGAAGAACAGAGAACAGGGTCCACGCGAAGTATCTAAAGCAAAATCCAAGAAAGAAAATGAGAGATTCCTATAGGAACGCTGAACCAATAATATGGTTATGTCCTGACAATTTTTGTTTAAGTTCTAGAAAAAAACTGCTGAACCAGAATAAGTGGTTAAGTTTTAAAAATAAGACCTCTGAACCATGAAAACTGGTAGCTAAGAGTATATCTAGGAACCAGTTTGGCGGAATATTAAAGAAAAAGATGGATCACTGAATGTATATAGGTCATGTCCTATAAAAAGGCTTAAGAAAATTACAATAAAAAATTGATAAACTATTAAAAACATAAAAATAGCTTATATTTTATAATTTTTATACGTTATTCTTGACTTAAGGATGATTCCTCTTATGTCACCTCTTAAGAGAGGGAGGATATATGACAGTAGGAGTGGACAAGTCATAGAAATCTATTTGAGACCAAACACTAGCAAGGGCTAGACCACACAAAGCCAAGTTCTTTGAGCAGAAGCTGAGCCTTGAAAGAATGCAATCTGTGGAAGAGAAATCAAAATGTTGGTACTAGCCAAACAAGATAATCCAGATTGGGGAGGAAAACAGCAGAAAAGAAAGAGGAAGTTGACAAATAACCCTAAATAATCCCAATATGCCACTGAAGCTGGAAGACTAGTATTGAGTGCTTGCCACGAGATTCATCAATGACGTTGGACATGTGGGCCAGCATGGAGCAAGTGATACTGTTAGGAGGTTGCCAATCATGCCTCCAATCAGAGCCATTAAAGTGAGATAGTGATGCAAAGTTCCAGAGACAAGGTAGTCATTCAACGAGAAAACAGATCCTTAATGTGATGGCTACAAGCTTCAGGGAATCAGAAACAGAACGAACAATGGAAGTTGGGGAAGCCAGAAGCTTTGTGGCCCAACTGCAAAGGACTTGGCTGCAAAATGAAGAGCACAGGCTGCATCATAAAATCAAAGATGCTTGAGAGGTCAGAGGTGTATAATGCCTCAGAAAGAGCCTCATTTACCCTGTTCCTTGAATCTTCACACAGGAGCTCAAAGTGTTCTTTATTCCCAATAGTTAATTCGGATGAAAGTTCTGCTGTTTGTAATATTGGTTGAGCTGAAAAGTGAATTTCTGGAAGCAAATTGGAGCAGGCATAAAATGACGGACTTATATTGGATGGCATTGCTTCAATAGGTTCAACAATTATTAAAAACCATCCGTGAAAGAAACTGAATCTGCAAAGTTTCAAAGTCAATTCAGGAACTGACGGAGGAGGGACAATCAGTCGCGATTTGTTCAAGCTGGAAGATACTCTGGTTTCATTGGAATTAGATACTTTTCCATTAGTTCAGTAGAAGGGCTACCTACATGCGCTCAACTTTGAGTATGGGTCCTAGGGGGACCATAAAAGAGATTTCTTTGAGTGGTACAACTCCTAAAATTGGAAGAGGTGGGAATCTCAGCAGAAAGATTGTCCAGATATTGCTGATACCAGAAGTTAGATGAATTTTACATATGATCTGGATGAGCTGGAGGAATGTCAGACTTTTTATAATTGTCAACATTATCCACTTCAATGATTTAGTTCTAAAATACTCTAGTTTTGGAACAACTAATTTTTATTTAAGAAAAAAGCTCTTCAAAACAGGAAACTTTCTTCAAGAATGATAAAAGCAATAAAATTATTAAGAAAAGAAATAACAAGAGCAAATATGATTAATCGTTCTTATTTTGCCAATAGAAAAACATTGATGGTAGTAACCTCCTGCCAAGGATGAGGAGGGAGATCAAATAATCAAGGATGCCAAACCAAGATCCTGTAAATGATAAAGGGTCATAAAAAGGGTGGTTAGCTGAGCGGGTAAAACTGCTTCCACTCCTAGTGCAAGTTTTGAGTTTGAAACATGTATTGGCTAGAAAAACTCTCAATTGGTATATTTGTCCCAAGGTCAACCTACCTCAAATATTTTTTTGACAAAGGGTCATAAAGCTCTAACTAGGGGGAAACCCAGATTTCTGGGACTAGCATTGGCACAAACAAACTGACTAGGATGGAATGGCGGCGGGTTATGAGGAACACACTCTGAGGAGGCAGCAGCAAGGAAAAAAGGAATAGAACTGCAGACCCAAAGTTGTCATAAGCAGCGTTGAGTTCAGAAAGGACTGTTCTCCACTGGAAATCTAGAAGTATTTGACTTGGCCTGAGGTGGCTTTTTCCTGTCCCAATCTTATTCTCGCTAGGAATCTAGGCAAGAGGGGGATGTGTTGGGATTTTTGCCCACCTTTCCAGCTTCCTAGGTTATCTGCTGGTTTTCTAATAAGTCCCTCTAGAAAATGAATCAGATATCAGTTGATTTCGATTTTGGCTTCATGAGTCGCGCATTTCTGAATAATTTACTGGGTTTGGATCTGTCAGGGTTGATCCATGCAAATGCCTAAGATCTCGTTGGGCAGAGTTGCTGTTGAAATTGAGACATCTTATAATAAACGTTGATTAACTTTTTGATGCACCAAATATAATTGTTCAGGTTTCATCACCACCTGATTGGGAATTTAATCAGCAGTTGTGAGGTAAGTGATGCTGTCTCCAACTAGTGAATCAATTAGTTGGTTTGCGACCTGCTATAATGGATAAAGGGTCCCATTACCTAAGCAGGTCGCTACCCAGATGTGGGTGGCTTGCTGTAATTGAGCAGAAACGTTCAATACACGTTTTCTGACTCTTTCCGTTCTCAGGTCTATGGGATGTCTGATAGAGGAATTCTTAGCCCGATGGAAAAGACCATCTCTTTAAAAGACTTTAAAGGTAGATAAATGGCAACGGCTGCATTTCCTTGCTGAGGTGCCAATTGAGTAGTTGGTCATTGAATTCCCTCTATAAAATCCCTAATTTGTTGTAATATATAAAGCAGATTGAAAATTGTATACTAGATTGTTTAAATTTCTTTCATCTTCAGTTAGTTATTGTTGTAGTACAATAAATGTGGACTCTTTTGTGTGATTAAGAAAAAAATCAGATATTATTAGAAGAGAAGCAGACCTTATACAGCAGATCTCCGCCAACTCAGCGTGATAGGAACTAAGCCAGGAACCTCTGATTCTGATGTGGATTAAATTCAAGCCATGATAGGAAAGAAGTCCCTAATTGTCAATATAATCAGTATTTCGCGGATCATCTCAAGTTTAGCGTTGGACCACCAATCAACTAGGTTTATTTATTCAACTACAGATATTAGGCTTCATACTATTATCGCACATATATCTATTACTATCAAGCAACGCAAATTGTGCAAATGACCAAACTGGTGTAGTTAACTTCTGAAAAAGATCATCAAAAAAGCCAGATTTTAGCATGGGGGTTTGAGTGCAGAGTGTGACAAGGGGTAAATGGGTTGTCCCACAAGATGATGAACACTGGGAGAAATTATGTGGGAATCTGTAATGCGCCATGGCGTGACAGAAGTGATATGCAGAATGATGAAGAGCACTAGATCCACTGTTCACTCTAGGAGATTGTGTATTAGTGGCTGACAAAAATTAAGCATATCAGTCAAAAGCCAAAATCTGGGCCTGAAATTTTTGAGTACGTATAGTTATTCAGGATATCATTAAGGTCGCGTTTTTACTGTTGCATATGAAGGATCAAAGGCCCATCTGGTGATCCACGCTTCACAACTTTAAGAGTTCTAAGGGCGAGAACTAGAGTGGCCTGGACCTTTGAGTTCATTGGAGGAAAATAACCAAGAATATGAAGTTAAGGGGGTACTGAATGCGTGATGAGTGAAGAACTGGCAGCAATTCTTGGTAAAATGGAGGGGGTATCCAGTGGAGGAGTCAACCGGGCAGTTGCTGGGGAATGTGCGCACTGTCAAGAGAAGATTCGATATTTCTGGGCTTCACAAGGGGGTAATGTAAAGGATCAGGAACATCCTGGTCTGCATATTGACCTAGTAAAAAAATATTGGATTCTTCTTCAAATTGAAGGTCAAGCTTGAGAATTTAGGGCTGGCTGGAAATAATTGAGAGTGGGGTCATGAGTAAGAATTTGGAAGTTTTGGAATGAGTGCTGATATGGTGTAATGCACTAATGGCGTCCTGAATTCTCTAATCATGATTAAGTGGGATATGGACCCTTCACATACAATGATCTAGTCATTGTTCAAGAGCCAGAGATAAAAGAGCCTAGTTAAGTGGGCTTTGCGTTGCTATAACAAGGGAAAACAAAAACTGATAATTTAGTTTCATTTCTAAGAAAATCAATATATAACTCAATATTATTATTGCTATTCTTGAGATCCTTTAAGTTTATTAACCTTTATTAAATATCAAACTGGAAGATGAGTTTAATGAGCGAGCTGGCTCAGGCGTTGGCTTCATTCTTTTTAAATCATGGAGTCAGATGCTGCTGTTAGGATGCAGCATTGCGGCCACTGTGGTCTAGGAATACATTGTGAGATCCAGGAATGGCTTGCATGTCTGGGGGTGAATTCCTATGGGTTGTCAGTCATGTATTCAGTGACATGGCTTGCTTTTCCCAACTCTTATGTAGCATAAAGGTGTGAACATGCCCGTTACAGGGGTGCTACCCGGACTTACACTGTACATTAGTCCCACTATATAAAATATATAGAGTTGGTCATCACAGTGTCACAGAATTTTTTATAATTTTCATTGGTAGCAACTCTTTTTGCCTTCTTTAATGAATTCTATTATGGCTGTTTAAGATGAGATTAATCCTCAGATATTTTTTTGACTGATCAATTTATTACTCAATATACAGATTAAACACTATGTGGCATATCTGGTGCGCAAGATCAACCAAAAAGCTGCAGATAACTATATTGCGGAAGGCTATATATATTAGAGCAAGGTTGTAAAGTGGCCTACTGTTGAGCCTATAGGTTTTGATTGATCTATAATAAAGTGTTTTATTTAAAGAGCCTTGTGAAAATCCAAGGATAACTTGCTTGATAATTATATTCCTGCACGCCTAATCAAGACGAAGTTCCATTGATCAATCCTCAATTTTTCTAGTGACTTATGGTATTCTGAATGTTTGGAAACTTGCTAGGCTTATTGAAATAGCCCTGACTCTTTTGATCAATTTCAGGCTTAATATTTTTTCATAATTGGGGACAACTTCTGAGGCAGGGATAGATACAAGCTGGGGGTTTGGCACTTCCAGCTTGTTGGCACTCTCAAAGAAAGGATTATAAACAAATTTAGGAAAGGGATGAAATAAAATATCTTTTATTAAAAGGTATTTATTTGATAATCAGTCATTAGGCCAGGTGTCAGTATTTATACCTCTATGGTATCTCCTGGCGACATTCAAGCACAAAATTTCAACAGATATTTTAGCACCTTATTTTGGCCCTTGAACTGATATGCCTGAGACCTATTCTTAGGTTTATTGGTGGCAAAATACTCTCAAAATTTAGAGGATTTCAGGGTCATAAATTGTGATAAAAACATGCAAAATTATCCTAGGATCTTCTGGATTTGAGTTTCATCATAATGCTGACGAAATACAACTTCTGTGAAATTCTTGCATCAACTAAAGTAGATGATTTACCCCTGTCAGGATGTCAGCTGGCCTCTCTCTCAATAGCACTAGGTACTCCCTTTTGGGTGGCCCATGTGCAAGTACTATTATGCCGATTATGTGGATTGACATATGGATTTCGCTCTAGGGCAGAAAATTGATTACATTATCGTTCATCTGATTGTCCATGGGACTTTTAAACGTTAACTTTGGGCAAGTCCCAAACGATTTTGTATACTGAATGTTTGATATTTTTCCCAATAATTGGAACCAATTGACGAGATTTGATGCAATGATAATCAGCCATAATATGTGAGCATATTCAGCCCAAGCTTTTTATACAGTACTTGATTTAATTGAAGTTGAAATATTCGGCCTGAGCCATGTAGTTGCAATATGCTTTGAGGTGAGAATTAGATTATTAGCTCAAACATTAGGAGGATAATAGGCCCGATCTGATGGTTGTTGAAGGGTTTATTTTCAATTCAACCACCAGAATCTGACAAGCCTGTTAACTTTTGGCGGTATTAATTTGAATCTGCTACGCTAATTGCACAGTTTTAAAACCACAGAGCAATGGATGGATGATATGTAGATTGCTGATCCTGGTAAATATTATGATATTTAACAATAGGAAGCTGTTGCTTCAATGATCACTACTTTATTATATATAAGCTAGCAGACTACTTCCGCTAACTTTATCATCTCTTCCTACTCAAAAACCTCCCTCTCTCATTCTTTTGCTCAGCTCTTAACCATCAGTACCCTCAGTCAGCCTTTGACCCTTTCGCTTGGTTAATCTCTTAGTCACTAAAATCTTAGGGGTTTTACCTCATCAATGAGGCTTTGGTGAATTAACATTATTTACTGAAACATTATTACCTCGATTGATTTGCTTCATGTCTTCATAATCTCCACACAAATTTTGAGGCTCACCTCAAATAATAAAATAAAATTTACCAAACATATGACTTATTTCCAGTCATACCAGTTTCTAAACAGAGTATTACACAATTTCTGAATGAATGACACTCAATGTTTATAGTATTAAATATCTGGTCATTGGAAGTGTAAGTCTTGGGGAGCAACCCCTGCGGCATGATTGGGAGATATTCTCATTTCATACTAAGAAGGTGAAAAAGCTGGCGGCTGTTTCTCTCGTCATCTTGGGTGATTTAACCCATGTGGTAGATGAGAGCTGGGATATGGCGTATCTCCTGAAAATCTCATCATTTTTATCCATGTCAAAAACCCATGAGCTGGTAGGGAAATCTAAGGTGTATGGGGAAGTGGAGGCGGCCAGTGGCCACCACCAGCAGAGGGTTGCCAGCATTAGACCCCCTCAAAAGTTTGTCCTCGGCAGTTTGAGTTCCACCAATACAAAATAAATTGAAACCTGTCAAAAATAAATTGAGTAAATTGGTTTTAGGTGGAGAATTCCCAACCACCATGTTTATTTGGAGCCAGTAATCATGAGCTCATTCCTGGTAGGTATGGGTGCAATAAACCCTTTTTTACTCGTTGGGACCAGCCCTATGTGGCCTGGTCATGGGCGCACCCTGTTGCTCACTGTACAAAGTGATGCCAATCTTTCAAGTTAAATTGCTTCAGGAGGGAGGATTTGGTGGAAAAATTTGAGCGTGAGTTGGCTGTCTAGTCTAAAAAACTGGCGTAGTAGGGGTTTTAGAATGCTAATCTGACAATTGAATTGTAAGATTATTCCTGACAGTTAATGCTATTGCTCAGTTCCTTAGTTTTCTTTCTGAGCTTATAAGGCTGTGGACCCCATCATGTTATGCTGTCACTCCATTTTTTCCCTTTCTATCATAATTAAATGATATCATTGAGGGTACAAATTACAGAGATAATGCTGAGCGTGAGGAAGCCAAGAAGAAAAATTTTGTCAGGCCTGACTGACCTGAAGCACACCCTGTACCAACGCTTGGTAAAGGCAAGATATTCCCAAATTGGTTCTAGGTGAGCACGTGATGTTCAAGAGTGTTGGTATTTGACCCGCTTCCACTCAGCCCCACTCTAATATCCCTGCCTCTGATATTTCTCTGAAATTTCCTCTCACCTCAACGGAGCATTATTTTCTGTCACCTAATCAATCTGTCAAAGGAAAGTCTGCCATTGACTCCCCCCTGATCAATGTCAGGGTGCTGAAGATCTTGCCAGTGGAGGACGTCGTTACCCTGAAAGAACTAAATTAAAACATAGCCAATAAAAATCCGCTCCTTTTAATAAATAAGTTACATTTTTACCTCCAGTTTGTTCTTGACTTTACTTATTTCTAGAGCCTCTGTTTTAAAAGATCCTCTCAGGCCATCAACTTCACAATCATTAGTTTTACTATAATAGGTCCCTCGTCACCTATTTCAAATCTTATAGCAATTTACTGGCTCCTACATTTAGGATTCCTGGCTCTCCCCTCTGTCTACTCTCTGCAGGAATTTTATCCCATCCATTTTGGTATGCTTTAGAGGAACTTATACCCTCAGCTACCCTATCCTGACAATGAGCATTACATTGATAGCATTAAAACACACCAGCTATTTAAAAAATGATGAAAGAACTTTACATTTTGTTGAGAATAGGGCTTCAGTCTAATTTAGTCTATAATATTGCTATATTTGGGAAAATCAACTTCAGACAATCACTTGAGTGTGGTCTTACTTGAGCTACAGTACAATGAGGGATGGAAAGTTGCAATAATGTGTTGTTTGGGTGCAGTGCTTCACCTAATGGATGAGGATTCCCCACAGTTGTTTAATAATGGTTTTTAAGGCCAGCTTTTTGTAAATTATTATAATAATAATAAGCTCCTGTTCATTTTATTAAAATGTATATCTGTTTTGTACTCTTTGCTGGCCTCCAGGAGGTCTTAGGTAACAGAATTTGTTCAACACTCTCCCTGAGGCCTTTGGGCACCATCCTCCTTTGTGGTGCTCTGTTTCCCCTCTTGCTAATAGTTGTTCCTAAATTGTAGAGTGGGACTTCCCCACCACCTCTCTGGAAGTTGAGCGTTATAGACACACTCATGACATTAGTCAAGCAACCCTTCTATTGATCTCATTGAAATTTATTTCATATGGGATTTTCTCTTAGTGGTAATGGGGTGCGTTAGCTGTGCACCGTGGTTTTGATGCTTTTGGCCAGGAAGTTATCATTTGTTTTGGCAGTGTTCCATCTTAGAGTTTCTCTTTTTACTGCTTGTGATGCAACTTTCATCCTTTCTGAAATACATGGTTGGTTTGGACTATTAGAGGCCTGGTTGCTCAGGCTTACAATTTTCCCCACAACTTTTTTTCATTGTGATAAATTCAGCTTTTGTTTGCCTTATCCTGGCGTTTTGTGGCTGCGTTGGCTCTTACCCTGGCCTCCTGCCTTGGTCTTTCAAGTTTTGGAAATCTTGTAGAGGGTGAAGAGACGATAAAGGGTTTAGAGCGCCTCCTTGAAGTGGGGCAATCTTTCACTGCTTTTAAAGTCTTATGTGAGTCATTTGCACACTGTTGATTTTGGGGCCTTTGGTGCCCCTATTTTATGAATTCACTTGGGTCCCAGGCTTATCTGTGCCTGAAGTAGTAAAAATGTCACTTTCATTCATCATTGGATATCCCTGCTAAGACTTTTCTGGTAGGGCAGGCTTTCCTTGCCAGCTTTAAACATCCTATTGAAACTCCTTGGGTTAATTTCCCCGCCCCAACTGGAAAGGGAGCAGATAAACTGGGCCGTCAATGTTTCATTTGGGGGTGGCCTCTATAAATTATGCCCTCTAAAATTTATGTGCACCTTTTGAGATGGGAGGTGTCTTATCCTTCTATTTCTTCAGTTTTGAAGAAACATAAAGGTGGGCAGGGAACTATTCCTGAGACTTTTCTAAATGTTTCAGTTAATTAAGCTGCGATGATGTCACCTGCAGAGGCCCCTATAAATAGACTTCCAAAAAAATTCTTCTTTTGGTTTTGGCAGGGCTCACCACTGCTCCTCCCCTCATTTCAGGAGAATTTGAGGTTTTTGAATCTAGTCACACATTAAAAACAAACGTCTTATATGATATGGTTTCCTCTCTGAATCCTTCTTGAGGAACCAGCCAAACCATTTGTGGGGGCCTATATGTGATAATGCTGGGTAGTGATGAGCAGTTGGCTATCAAATTATCATGGTATCATTGATGCTGAAAACGCGTTTTCTAATATAAATTATTTAGATACTAACAAGTCATATGGAATCTCTTTTGGGCCCAGTACTAACCAATTCCTGTGTATCACATCACACCTGAGAACATGCGTTTATCCCCCAAGATGATTAAGAAAACTTGAGAGTTAAACAAGCGCTAATGCTCCAAATGTTGGTAGATTGCTGCTGTTGAGGATACTGTGGGGTGTATATCTTCAGTGGTGAGGGTTGTAAACTACCCTTTTTTTCACTGATGGAAAATCCTTCTTGGTGGTGTAATAAGGTCTAAAGAGGAACCCTCAGGTGAAAGTTGGCATTATCTGTTATTAATAAAGTCAATCTTAGTTATTTCCTACTTTCTGTTACTCTTTCCTCACCCTTAAAGAAATTAGCACAAAAATTTTGAAGGATACTAGAGCCTCATAGAGTTTTATTGACCTGGACCTGACCGTCTACCTTGAGTTGCATTACTTACCTTGGGGTATGTTTAGGGCAGGGGTATCCCAGGGTATCTCCACGCTGAAGGTTCAGGTTTAGTTGATTTCCAAGTGGGTATATACCATTTGATTGACAGTTTTTTTGAAGTCAAAAATTTCCTGTACCCAATTATCTTAGGTGTGGAAGGGTGGCGGAGGTTTGATATCTAAACCAATTTTGAAGGATAACAACTTGACATTATCTCTTAATGGTGGATAGAAGTTAGTAATCCATATGTTGGAAGGATACTCTCAAGGCAATTTTCCCCAATGGCCAAATGTACACAAGCTTACCCTTGCACCCCAGCTAAAGCCACTCTTTAAGCGCCCCTACCTTCTTGCTTGGAAGAATTGGAAACTTCTTTTGATGCGGCCTCTGCAAATGTTCTGCAAGAACATTCTGAGTTTGACTGTGACTTCAATATAACAGTGGACTTGGTGCACATTTCTTCTCTCATCTACCCTCTGACTTTACAGGAGGAGGCACTTTAGATGTTTGGGTCATGGAGCAGCTAGCTAAAGGGGCCATCTTTTGAAAAACTCTCTAAAATGCTCACCACTTCTCTTTGTGGAGAAAGCAGATGGGACTCTACGCCCATGCATGATTATGGCAACCTGAACAATGTTACCATACTGGATCTGCATCTAATCCCATTGGAAGCAAAAATTGCCCACTATGTGGAGAAGGCCAATGTCTTCTCTAAATTTGATTGCTTGAATGCTTTCAATCAGATACATATCAGAAGGGGGTAGGAATGGTTACTGCATTCCATATCAGAAAGGGGTTTTTAAATTCTAGGGCATGCCTTTTGGGCTCAAAACAGCCTTTGATTTTCCAACACCATATTGATGCAGCCTTGGGGAGTTGTTAGGCGTATGCATGGTAGACTAGATAGATGATATTTTGGCTTTTCCCCTGATCCAGAATCCCATGAAATCCACCTATGGCAAGTGGTTAAACATTTGATGGCGGTGAAACTAACCCTGAAAACAGTAAGTGCGAGTTTTTCAAGTCTCAGGTCACCTTCCTGGGCAACATCATTTTCAACAAAGGCCACATGAACTAAATTGACAAGGAGAAGAAAATTCGTGATTGGCCCATGCCAACCTCTCTTAAGGAGTTTAGGAGCTTTTTAGGGTTTTGAACCTTCCTGAAAAAGTTTATGCCAAATATTTCTGAGGTAACGACGCCTTTATATAAGGCTATTTGTGTCAAAGTTCTTCAGTGGCCCTCTGCACTGGAGGATGCCTTCCAAGCAGTGAAAAGCACTCTTCTGTCCAGAAGTTTTTTCCATCACGTGGATACTAGGAGGAAGTTTATAGTGGCCTCTTTTGCTTCTAACTTTGCCATAGCTGCTTCACTCTTGCATAAAGATGAAGATGGAGTCAAGCATCCTGTGGGATATTTTTCTAGAATTTTGTCCCTGATGAAGTTGAATTACACAGTTTATGACAAAGAACTCTTGGCTGTGGTGGAGGCAATAACCTATTGGCGTCATCATTTACATGGGTTTTCCCAGCCAGTCCACATCCACACAGATCAACATGCCATATTGTATTATCGCGCACCTCATGTCTGACCCCATGACAAACCCAGTGGCATGAGACCCTTGCTCAATTTGTGTTCTCTTAAGAGTTTGCAAAGTTCAAGGATAATGGCTTGGCTGACGCTCTGAGCTCAAACACTGCGTTGGCACCTGATCCCAAGGAGGTAGAGTTGCACAACATCCGCTTGGTAATCCCTCTTGGTAAATTGTATATGAGCAAACACCCGCCCCAGAAGGCATGCCAGTTCTTTCTGAATTGGAGAACCTGAAGAAAAGTAGTATGTTTAGTAAGGTTATCCTTTACAAATCCTCATCATCAGAATATGCTATGTTTCAAACCAAATGCAGGTTGAATTAGGAGGATATCACCAACAGTCACGATGTAAAGGAGGAGGCGAAGTTGTTCCAGGAGCGCTTATGGTTTCCCATTGGCCCACTCCATCCAGATGTAATTAAGGAGCACCATGATGGCATCACTATATGACATCCTGGGAAGGCGAAGACTTTAGAGCTTATCTGCCATACCTAAATTTGAAAGGGTTTTCCCATACATTGCAAGGTATTCCAAAGAGTGCCTGGTCTGCAATAGGACGAAGACAAATCGTCAGCCTCTCATGGGGTTGTTGGTACTAGTCCAGAAGGTACTAAGACCCTGGACTTCCCTCTTAGTCAACTTTATTCGGTACTAACCTTATCAGAGGGGTATGATGCTATCATGGTATTGGTGGACCGATTTACTAAGTTCACCCATTTCATTCTATGTAACACCACGGTAACAAAAGCGCAGATGACCATGATACTTGTTTCCCACGTGTTTTCACTCCATGGGGTGTCCCAGAAGATTATTAGTGACCATATCTCAGTTTGCATCAGAGTTTCTGGAAAGAAATGTGAAAAATTCTTCAGATTCGTCCATGCAGTTCTACTGCCTACCACCCCCCAATCAGATAGTCAGACAGAGAGAGTGATCCTGTGCCTTGAGCAGTTCCTGTGGTGTTACACTGCAGCAGAACGTTCCGATTTTTCTTCTCATCTTCCTTTGACCCAATTTAGCTAGAACAACGCCCAGCATGCTTATATTGAGTGTTCTTCATTTTTTGTCAACTATGGTTTCAACCCCACTTTCAACGTGAAACCCAGCTGTGGTTCAAAGGTAGAGAAATGGTGGACTTTACTAAGTCTGTTAAGAAGGTACATAAAGAGTTTAATGAAAACTTGATGCTGCTATCCAAACCTATAAGGGGAACATCAACAGTAAGAGATAGTTAGTCCAGAATAAAATGAGGGAGATTTAGTGATGATTGATGCCCAAAATAATTCAATCAAGCAACAATGAAGAAGTCTGGCCCAAAGGGGATAGGACCTTACCGCTTGTCAGTAATATGGGTCATACCTAGTACCAGTTGGATCTTCCCCCACCATTTTAGACCTTTGCCAAGTTTCATGAAAGCAAGCTGACTTTGTTTAATGGTCCTCTTACAAAGACCCAGAGGCATATTTTGTGTATGGGGCACCAGAGTGGGAGGTATAGGAGATTGTAGCCTCTCATCATGTGAAAAAGATACTTGAGTACCTGGTGCTGTGGAAAGGGTTTGATTCTGCAGAAATTAGCTTGGTACCAGCATGTGACTGTATCTATGCACAAGCTCTTATTAAAGCATTTCATGAGCATTTCCTAGAGGCGGCAGGACCTAAGGATAAGCCAGGTATTGCCGCTATGAAATTGGGTTTACTAATAAGAACTTTTCTTTGGATTAAGTCCCTGGGGAAGGGGTGAAGTCCAGAAAGATTGTAGGGTAATGTCATAGTTAAATGACATCATTGAGGGTACAGATTTCAGGAATTAGGCTGAGCGCGAGGAGGCCAAGAAGAAAAAGTTGGCAGGCCTTCCTGACTGAAGCAAACCCTGGACTAACACTAGGTAAAGGAAAGATATGCTCAAGATGGTTCTGGGGGAGCACGTGATGGTCAGATGAGCGTTGCTTCTACAGCATTAAAACATACCAGTTATATTAAAACTTATAATGGAACTTTACGGTTAATTGGATAATGGGTCTTCGAGTCCCATTCAGTTTTTATTGCTAAATCAGGGAAAATACAGCTTCCAAAAATCACTTGATTGTGGCTTTGTTTGATCTACAGTACAACGAGGGATAGAAAGATGCATTAATGGGTTAATTGGGCACATTGCCTCACAAGATGAATGATAATTCCCCAGTTGATTACTAATGTTTTGAGATGAACCTTCTTTGTTAGTTGACTTGGTATTAATGAACCTCTGTTTATTTTATATTAAATATGTGTATCTGTTATGTACTCCTTACAGACCTTTAGGATGTCTCAGATAACAAAATTCATCCACCCTCGCCTTGAAGGCTTTTGAGCAACATCCTCCTTTGTGGTACCCTGTTTACCCTCTTGATAATGGGTTGTTCCAAGGTTGTGGAGTGGGCCTCCCCACCACCTCTCTGGGAATGTGAGCTTTATAGATTCACTCAAGACACTTTTCACTTTGGATTAAATAAAATCTTACAAAACAACTTGATTTATTTGTAAGTTTGAGAGTTCCACTAGACCTTTAGTGGTGATGATTTAGAATTCTAAAACTTTTGTTAGTACTAGTGGCTTTTGCCTTTTCCATCCATTAATATGAATAGATGTACCTGAGGTATTCTGGCTATGGTTCTTAGTGTTCAATTACTTGGAGTTTCAGGCCAGTCTTATTATTGTCAGGATTTCTACACAAGTCAAGGAATTTTGTATCATATGAAGGGAATTGAACTCAATCTGATGAAATAGAAGAAACTATTATTGGGGATAATCCCAGCTATATTCAAAACCTTTTGATATTATAGATTAACCCTAACTAAATTTAAGACCTTTTGTTATCAGTTATCAACCCTGACTTGAAGATCAAATATTACTCTCTTAAAACCCCCTAATATCAGGGTTTAAACTTGATCTATGTGGCAATCAAATCCTATCTGAAAGGTGACCAGCGTGCCACAGAATCCTTAATTGGTAATGTGTATAGATCTTAGCCAGAACGCTTAAATATGTACTGAAATTTAATCCCTGATCTCCCATATAATCATGTCTCTAAGCAAATAAAGACTATTTTTTTTGTCATTAACAATTTGGCCTACCTCTAAGTCATTTCTGAGGCGAGATTAAATTTAGGATTTACCACATGAGGAATTGTATCCTGAGTGAATATTTTTTGTCCAAGAAAAGTAAAACTTATATTCCAACACCCAGGAACTTTGGATCTCCTGGCCTCAAAAATAAGGATGAGTGGTATAACTTTACCCTTCATACAGACAAAACTTGTGCTCCCTTCCAGGTTTACCCAAGTTCACGGTGAAAATATTATTACAATGAACAATAACGATTTGGCTTCAAAAAACTCCTTGGGTTGTGACGCTACCCATTTCAGTGACTGGGCAATCAATATGCACATAGGAGAAATGCCAGAAACCCACAACCTTTTATTTCCCTTTATCATTGGAGGTGACCCTACACACTCCGTCCTCTGGCCAATACAACTTACATTTATCAGACTTCGCTGAAGCCCTCAAGCTCCTCTTAGTGGAGCCTTTGTCCCCGGCGGCTGATCTCATAGAAGTTGTGCTCTTGAGGTACTAGCCCCTATAATAATTTTGGCTGTTAGTTCCTCACTTGATGGAGAACAGGTTGGAGCTGGACGTTCAGAACGCTAATTGCGTCAATTTGTACATTCCACATTGTACCATCTACTACAAGTAGCCAGGTTCCATCTTCAGGAACTACTCCGCCATCTGTAGTTATTGGAGACATCACATTTGCAACTCCTCCAATTCTATCAATATGACTCTCAATTTTTCAGTAAAACCAAAACTCTACATTGAAAAATTGGCAGCTTATCAACGAGATGCAATTAGGGTAACCCATCTGGATGAAGGGATCATGAGATTCATTTAAACGGAACTCACTAATCATTTTTAGTCAAAATAGAAGTCATCATTCATAATAATGTTGGAGACTGTACTCTTGAGTTACAAACTGAAGTTGATAACATTATGACCTTTTTAGATGAACGCCTATAGTTGTTGGAAGAAATGATCTATAAATTACGTGATGCTCATGATAATATCCATTCTTCAGGACCACAAGGAGTGCCTGGTGAGTGCAGAGCCCCTGGTCATAATGGACAAGATGGTGGACGTGGATCCCTAGGCCACCACAACCTCCTGGGCCTAGTTCTGACCCAGGAATCCCTGACGAACGCCTCCAGGTGTTAATTTGGCAAGTTCAAAACCTCAATGTCAAATTAGGATGAATCGCCCAAGGAGCCCAAATCACTCAGGATAATATTCCTTTTTTTCCTGAAAATTTTCCTAATGCTCATCATGAAAGCCTTGGAAACTTGGCAACCCTTCCTCACTTTGGTACATGGCTTGTGCAAAGTGTGCTTGCCACTGAACAACACCAACTCAAACTTCAAGATGCCACTACAATTTAAAAAAAAATGTTTAATTAAACCAGCTCATCGCCATAAAATTGGCTCTTTGTGCCACCCATGATTGAGTAGATTAGTAATTGAGGATATAAATGACCTACAAAGTCAAATGGATGCGTTTCATCCTCATTAATACTCACACAATACATTTTTCTCTTAAGGTGAAGGAGCACCCCCGGTGTTGGTTCATGTCATTCATCCTCCAACCCCCTCCCCCCCAAGTGGTACATTTAAACCCTTGTTCAAGGAAAAATATGTCCCAGGAGAAGGGACCATCTTCTTTTTTTATATTGTTATAAAAGTGCTATGGAAGAAGCCACTGACATTTAACAGCTCAAACACCTGACAAACTGTTTTAGTCACATGGCTTAAGAAATAATGGTCCCTCATCTAATGCATTGTCATACTTGGAATGAAGCTAAGACTTCCTTGCTTTTGGAATTCTGGAGCGACTTGACCTAATCTAACTAAAAACAAACCTTTATGAGAATAAGCCTTAATTGGGTAGAGACCATTAATGAGAGATCCCATCATTTTTACCTCAAGGACTCAAACGTTGGTTCCAGGGAATCATCTTACATTAATGATGCTATCACTGCCTATTTTTTAACATTTAAGAATATGCCTAATATTATAATTTATAATAAAGTGGTGAAGTCTAACTTGACATCTCTTCTCCATATCAAAAGAGTCCTTTATGGAAAATCCTGTTAAGCTACACAAACCCACTGAGCCACATCGTTTTAACAATAATAGGCCATGCCCCAAGTGTTATCAGTTACACCCCCCAATTTGCCTACGCCTGAAGTATCCTGCACTTTCTATAAGAAAACCAACCACAATATGAGCTTTTGTTGCATCTTCCAAAATAAGTTGTCAAAAGATCAGTCAGTATAGGACAGGAGGCTCCCTATGCTGAAAACGATCAAGTGTCTCAATATCCTTGTTCTAGTTCTAGTTCTATTCCCAGCACCTTAAGATGTTTTATGTTAGCTGCGCCTGCAAAAGTTGACGTACCTCTCTCTATCAAAGAAAATAAAGATCTTCAGCTTTCTTATTTTTATATTGGCCAATTACCCAAACAAATTTTGGAGGTCAGCTCTTCTATGGAAAGCCAAGCTTTGGCAGATAAAAACTTTAACGCATTGAATAGCTTGAGATTGTCCATGGAAAAAACCTCCACTTGCTTTGCTATAAATCCCTATTGAATGTTTACTAGCCGTTAAAGCATAGTTCAGATCTTTATTTTTTTAGTACTAGATGGTAGTTCAGATCTTTATTGGTTTGAGTAAAGGTAGTCGTTCACAAGGTTAAAGTCCTGGCAATAATTGATGCCAGCTCACCAGCTAACTATATATCCCCTGAATTATCCAGAGAGTAAAATGGCTCCTGATTTAATTCATGAAGCTGAATATGGGATAGCAGGTAACCAGTCAACTAAGGCAATTGGGGCATATTCTGCTTTACCCTTCCAATTCAGGAAACTTTTAATTACTGCCCCCACTATCATGTTAGAGAATGACAATTATGAGTTGCTTATTGGAGTACAACTAATGTGAGAGTTCAACTTCATTATCAACCATAAAGAAATACCTTTAGCTATTAGGGTATCAGATCCCATTAGTTTTTGAACCCCCAGTCAAAAGTAAAGAGCCCTAAAAAATGGACATGCCTCCTTGAATATCTGACCTCCATTTGTAATTTAAATATCAAGTCTTAGGAAAAACTAAGTTACCTCTGAGGCGGTGGATGCCTATAAAGGGAACCCTCTATATGCCCCCCCATTCTATTAAGATACCTTCTGGTTCACATGGTATTTTGGATAAGATGATCATGATTCACATTGGTACTGTATTGTCCCCAGGTTGGCCCACCTCAAATAAAATTAAAAATTAAAAGATCAAGATTCACATCCCTCCTAATAAGTTTTGGAGTTAAGTGGACACCTGAATCCTTCAATCAAAGAATCGTTGATGTGCCCTGGGATTTTGAATCCTGCCTATGGGAAATCCATCTCTATCTTATTAAGTAACCTAAATAATCAAACCCTCCAAGTCCCTCAGTATGCCCCTATCGCTTGTGTAAAATTATGCCCTATTGAAAATATCGCTGATGTGAGTTGTTTAGGCTCCTTACAAGATTTAAGGTTTGATCCCCTCCCCTTCAATAGCTCTGATCAAAAGTAAAATTGGAGATAATTTACCCCTAATGAACGCCAGAATATTGAAACCTGCTTGAGGATTATCATGACATCTTTTCTATGGGAGAAGGTGACTACAGAAAAATGTCAGAGGTAATTTACCAAATCAAGACCAAGGATCACTATCTATTTAAACCTTGGCCATACAGAATCTAAATTTGAGAAAGCTCAAGTGGCCCTGGATTACAGCAATTGTTGGAAGCAGGGTTACTTGTGCCCTTTAAAAGCACGTGGGCTTCCCTGCTCTTAATAATTTGTAAGAAGGATGGTGGCTACCATGTTGTCATGGTTTATCGCTGACTCAATTCTATTACATGAAAAGATAGCTATCCATTGCCACGTATAGATGATTTCTTATGCTTAATGTCAGGTTCCCACTATTTTTGGCTATGGATCTCGCCAGTGGGTACTGGAAAATCGATTTGTCACCTGAAGATTGTGAAAAATGCGCCCTCATTTCAAGTAAAAGACTATTTGAGCCCACTAAAATGCCGCAGGGGTTATGTAATGCCCCTTCCACCTTCCAAAGCATTATGGATGGAATCTTAAGAGATTTGAAACGCTCCTGTGTTCTATTTTATCTCAATGATATCATTTTTTGAGAATATTTACAGAGCACATAGTTCATCTCAGGCAAGTTTTCCAGCAGTTATGCATGCTTTGCTAAAACTAAAGCCATTAAAATGCTCCTTTTTCCAGAGTGAAATGAATTTTTTGTGCATAAAGTAGGTAAAGTTGGATTATCCCCCAATGGATGACAAGGTTATGGCCATTTCTAAAATGTCCCCCTAAATCTCTACGTGATGTACAGGTTTTCTTAGGGATGGTGGGATATTTTCACCAGTTTATTATATATTTTGCTGATACCTATGAGCCTCTATTATATTTATTGAATAAGGATATACCTTTCAATGAGAAGAAGAGCAACAGCAGGCCTTTGACCTATTATGTGTTACTCTCTCCAATGCTCCAGTACTTATACATCCTAACTTCAATAAACCCTTTCTATTTTTATCAATGCTAGTGATCTAGCCATAGAAGCTATGTTATCTCAGCACAATGAAAATTTGGTGGATAAGCCCATCGCTTATTATAGAAAAACACTATCTAGAGCTGAATGCAACTATAGCATTATGGAATGCAAATGCTTGAGAGTACTAATGGCTATTAAGCGTTTCCAGACTTATTTATATGGAAAACATATTACCATAATTACTGATCATGCTTCCTTGCAATGGCTACAACAAATGAAGGATCCTGGCAGTATGTTAGCTTGATTGGCGTTAAAACTTCATAACTATAATTTCTCCATCATTTATTGGCCAGGGCCTATACACCAAAATTTGAATTGTCTATCCAGGCTCCCCATATTAACTCTAACCAACATTGAGGAAGATCGAATTTATGACCTCTTAGCTCAATTGCATTTATAAAAAAGATGAATCCCCAACCCTTCAGAAAGAATTATCAAAAAATTGGTGAAACTTCAAGTTAAAAACAGCAAACTGTACAAACTTGTGTTTAAAAATGGTTGCCCTATATGAAACTTGGCTCAAACTGACATCATATTGGAGGGACATCTGCAAGTTGGCCACAGGGGAATACAGAAAACTTACCAGTGGCTCAAGACTCGATGTTACTGGGAATGAATGCATGTCTTGGTCCATGATGTATTAGAGTCCTGCATGGTATGTAAAAGTCAAGCTAGACCTAAACCCAGCCTCAACATCCAGTGGTTCCACATGGTGAGCCCTTCCATACTATCATTATTGATGTTGTGGGACCCCTCCCTAGAGTCTCTAATGATCATTGGTTCCTCCTCCTAGCCATGGATTGTTTAACTAAGTGGATAAAAGCTGATCTCTACCCTCCACTTTGGCAAAAGCTACAGCCACATTTTTATCTAATTAGATTATCACCCAGCATGGGTGCCCTAACATAATTCACTCCAATAATGGTCAAAATTTCCAATTGTCACTGGTAAATGATTTAGACAAACTGATGGTATCCACTCAGATATTTTCCACTCCATACCATCCTTCAACCATTGGATTGGTAGAGCGAGTGAATGGTACTCTAACTTCAACTCTTCAGAAACTGGCCACAACCAACCCTCTCCATTGGCCCCAATATTTGCAAAGTGCAATTTTGGCCTATAGAATAAGCTATAATTAAATTATTAAGATATCTCCCTTCCAAGCATTTCATGGCAAAATCCACAGCTGCCCTCTAAAGTGAGGCTATGTTAGATCAAGCTTCTCTTGAAGCCCCTGAAGTTACTATGTGAAGCATCACCAATGAGATTATCTGACTTTAACTCTGGCTTCTGAGAACTTATCTGCTACCAATAATCAAGACACAAATCGGTTTAACAAGTATGAACCTCTGTACACCTTCCAACTGAGTGATCTAGCCTTTTTCTACCATCATCAGCCTAGAGGTTACAATAACAAATTAGGAACCAACTGGTTGGCGCCCTACAAAGTTACTTATAAATGAGGTAATGAACACTCATTTGTGGAAAGCAATCATTGCACTGTGGTAAATTGCATACATAGTCAATTTCAATGGCTGTCTTCTTCCCCGCACCAAGATCTAGAGAGGGGCGTTGTTTATTCCTACCTGAATCAACGATTTGTAACTCAGATGAAGGAAATTAAATCAAATCTGATAAAATAGATGAAACTATTATTGGGGATACATCCCTGACTAAATTCAAGACCTTTTGATATTGGGGATCAACCCCAACTTGAGCAATCAAATATTACTCTCTTAAAACCCCCTAATATTGGGGTTCAAACTCAAATTTATGCGGGAATCAAATCCTATCTGACAGATGTGACCAGCATGCCACAGAATCCTTGATTGGTAATGAGTATATATCCTAGCTCAGAATGCTTGGAGATTTATCAAGAAAAACTCTCTGATCTCCCATATAATCATGTTTCTGAGCAAATAAAGACTACTCTCCTTTTGCTATTAACATTTTGGCCTATCTCTAAGTTATTTAGGGATGAAGATAATTTAAGGATTTACCACTTGAGGATTTGTATTCTGCGTGAATATCTTTTGGCCAAGAAACTAAAACTTATAATCCAACACCCAGGAACTTCAGGTCTTCTGGCCTCAAAAATAAAGGTTGAGTGGAATAACACCCCAGCCATCCTGACAATTATTAGCGCACTCCATGACAGGAAGTGTCAACAGAGTTCACATAAAATTCTTAAAACCCTATTATAAGACTTAAAAGCTATTATAAGAAAGTATCTAAAGCATGATCCAAGTCGAAGTGGGGTATGTCATGTCATGTTGACCTGATATTGGTCTTTAAACCTTTTTTGCACAATTGCTCTAGTTATCACTTTGCTTATTTGTTGAGTGAATGTGATACTTTTACAGAATTTATGTACTGTTATAGTTCAAAAGCATACAAGCATTGATCATCCTTCAACAGCTAGAACCCTTTCTATATTATCACACAAAGTTCTTCATTGATTTTATTCTAGTTATAGGCAATGCTATACCCATTATACTCACTGTCAATTGTACACTTAAAATCTGGATAATTCTTAAGAGACTGAACAATCAGCTTTAAGAACACATAAACTATATAAAAAAGTACACCAATTTTTAAACTACATTGACTGTTTTTGGAAGTCATCTCTGCATAGCCAATTCTACACCAGAGGCCAAGTATTAAGTACCACGTAGTTGTCTCTATATGGTGCTCTGTGAGATGAGACCTTTGTCTTTGCACAAAGGCTCAGTTAGTAAAAAGTTCAAAGTCCTAATGTACGACCAAACCTGTGCAAGTAGAGTTTTGAAGTCCTCACGCTACACCAACCAAGCCTTGAAAATTGTAGCTAGAAAAACTAAGACAATATAACATATATGAGGTAAATTTTGCTATTAGAATTCCATGATAAGCTATATCACATTAAATTTCTCACCAATTAGGGATTAAGTCAATTATCTATTGTATTAGTTTTAATAAGCATATAATGAAAGTTTATAAACCAAGCACTAGAAATCTATACCAAATCTATCAACTAGCAACAATGACGCCACCCAGTGTAACATTATACTATAGTAAAGTTTACAACTATGCTTTGCGTTTTATATATACAGAGGCCTTTAATCTCTATATAGTCCATTCTCTACATAATTTCTAATGTCTTAGATTTGCTTGGTCATACTGATGAAATTTATAATTATTGGCTGATACTTTCCTTGTATCAAGCCAGAATTCTTTTGTAAAAAAATCTTGTTTAAATTATACGTGTTAAAATTACTCTCCTTTTATTGTCTATATTACATTGCACTACATTACCCAATTATTGTTTTATCTACTTATATTTATTACTATCCCATAAATTTTGATATATCAATACAGTGGTTCCCAAAGTGGTTCATATGGAGCTCAAGGGTCCATGGAACCGCTGAGGGGGTCAGTGTCAAATTAAATCTAATTTGGGGATCCATATGAACCACTTTAGAAAACACTGATCTAATCAAAAAGTTAATTCTTTTTTGTGCATGATGTGAAGTGCATGCAACAAATTTTTCTAGCTTTGGACAAAAAACAGCATTGATTTTTATTGTTTCAAAGATAGCAAATTTTGCATAATTAATTTTTTACTTTTAATATCTTCTTTAATCTTAAATTTAGTTAAGCCAAGTTTTTACAATGAAAAGGGGTCCATCAGTGAAATAATGCTTTGAGAAGGGGTCTGTCAGCAAAATAAGTTTGAGTTTCATTGTATTAAAATATCATAACAATAGCGCAATAAACATGTTAAACTCAAAATCATTTTAGGCACAAATATATCAAGTGGGATAGCTTTTTTTAGTTTAAGGCAGATTGTAAAGCATGATTATTTTAAGTAAAAAGCTAGGGTTTTTAGAAAAAAATCTGTTATAAAGCAAGTCAGCTTTATATTATAAATGTGAACCATAAATTAAATTAAGCCTAACAAGATAAAATAATTACCATTGAGAAATTTAATATAAAAATATGCTTATTTAGGTATCTTTAAGCTTTTATAGATAATATATTATAGTTTGTTGAACACATCTAAAAATATCAAAGAAATATAAAAAAATATCTAACAAAAAATGCTAAAATAGATTAGTTAACTTAGAACACAACTAGATCTACTTTGAGGTAAGCCAACCAGGGGATAGATATATTGAGTGCTCAAAGAGTAAAATAATAAAAAACCCTAACTACCAAACTGAACTGCCCACATGAATATTTCAAGATAAAAAGCAAAAACCAACCATGTGAGAAAGTGGCTAACTGCTAACATACTATGGCGGAGGGGAAGGGGGACCAGGAAGTAGTTGGTACCTAAACCAATCCCACGCTTGGCTCTGACTAAGGCAGACAGCAAAGTCATGGGGCATCTGCAGCATGAGGTACAAGATGCTCAAAGGGAGGGTTAATTGAGGGTAGCTGGGCTATGCTGAGGGCCATGAAGTAATTATCAAGGTGATACTAAGCATCCATGCATAAATTGGGTATATAAGACATCAGGGTGGCATTTGCAGAGGAAATGCTTCTATTATTATATACTGATCATGCAAAAATTCTCAAATAGCAGTATTTACAGCACTGTGCAACTTTGTGGTTTCAGATTGGGTGGTGCAGTGAAAATCAGGGGGAATATGGGCTTGGGGAGATATCCTACTAGTATGGAGAATGCTTGACAGTAAGATTTATGAAGGGGATGATTTTTAGGGGAGGCGGCTGTCATTACAGTGAGCTGATGGTCACTAAGGAATAGTTCAGCATTTATCCCAGGAATATACTGCTTGGGGTTGGGCAACGTATCAAAATCAGAGTTCTAAAATTGATCAAGGACAATGACTTTGGATGAGGATAGGATGATTTCACCTGATTCATTAACCTCATCCAATAATTCCCATAGATTTTGGTTAAGTTTGGTGGGAGCAGCAATGGAAATTTGGGTGTGGGGGAGTGAAACGGATGGCACTCAGACGGAAACGGTAGTCCAAGCCTGATCCTGATTGGCTAAACTCAATGCAGCTGGTTGAGTGAGGTGGGAGATATGAGTGGGGGTGGAAGCTTTGCGCTGGTCTATCAATAGAGTGGGCTGGGGTGGAAGGGGCAGCAAAACACCCTGTGCAGAAGCAGCTGATGCCGCCGCCAAAGTGGAGACAGTGTCAGCAGTGCAAGGGAAAGCTTTTTTGGTATGGTCCATAGAAAACAGATAGGGCAAACATATTGACCATTGTTGACCCAAGCCCAAAAGCAATGATCCGGCACTGGCATAGAACACAACTTGAAGCAAATAAAAGTTATTTCTATGGTGCACTCTATGATTAGTAAATTCCTAGGCGAAGTGTTGCAAAAGTGGTAAGCAAAATAATAGTGACCATTTAAGGTTTTTTAGGCTTTTTGGAGATTGGGTCAGAATAACTGACAAAGTGTAGGCGCTTTTCTCTTTTAAAAGTACCAGAATTATGAGGTGATGAAGCATGGGAAGTTCTATCCTTAGAAGTGTCTGGGTTAATTGGTACAACATCCCTTACGACACTTGAAAGGTGGGAAGGTATTTTGGGTGCAAAAGGGTGGATGGAAGGAGGCCTATTGACAAAAGTCTTTTCATTGGATATGGGTTAGATAATTGGAGAGGGTTGATAGAAAGCAGGCTTAGTAGGTAATGTAGGTTCATCATGTTTCAATGAAAATATGTCAACATCAGTTTCTCTGAGATAGCATTCAAGTTCAGGGTTTTCTTCTTTAATTTTTTGATTCCTTCAAATAATATTTAAAACTGTCTTCAAAATTAAAGAAACGCTGCTTTGCAACAATTGAATCTAGAACGTAAAGAAACGTTCTATTCAATTCAGATCTTTGGTCAAAGTGTGCTTTTACTTCTTGGGGTAGCTCTTGATCTACAATACAAACATGTTGAGTAAAAAAGCTACAATTTTATACAGTCAAAAATGAAGCTCATTTGCAATGGTTAGATTAACTATAGAATAGGAAAAATTCAGTCTTAAAGCCAGTATAACCATCGAGTATTCACAATATATACCTTTGCCATCCGCCTGAATAAAACATATTGTAAATCACTTTCCGAAAAGTAAATCCTAAAAAAGAAACCAAGAAGCCACTCCACAAACTTTTCATACAATAAATAAAATGAGCAGGCAATGTTTTTTATTTTTAGATTAAGCCTTGCATCAGTCATAAACACATCAATAGAACAAACTAACAGGTATAATTAACTTGATTTCCTCAATGTATAATTAGTTGCAATAAGAAAATAGCTTAAAGGGAAGGAAATTGGTCCAATTTTGAATGGCAAACTTAAGCACAAAAATTAAAATCTAACTTTAACAAAAATCTCCAAGTGATAGAAAAGTAAGGTCTCTCCAGTAGTTAAAAAGCCCATTAGTTTATGTATAGGATGATAATTGATATAATAGCTAAAATGTTTAAATTCTTAAATAGCCGCTGATTTTAAGGGTGCAAATAATAATTTATGAGATACTTAAAGGATATAAAAAACTATAATACTTTTTCTTTAGGATGAAATGCCTAAAAAGGTATAGCAACGATGCATTGAAACTAAAAACTATTCCAACAGAATATAATAAAAAGGCTTTGTCCCAAATTATTTTAACAAACTTAAAGAATGATGCAAATAACCTAACTCAGTAGTTATAATGAGTAGAAAATATTACCAGACAACAATAAGAAAATTATCAGATGAAATAAATCATAAAGGTATTCGAGCGTGAAGAGTTTTTAGATAGAGTTAAATATCAATCTATATAACGTTCACAGTTCAATCAAATTTGAGCATAAAAATAAAAATTAGGTTATACTAATTACCGTTAGTCATATTAAAATGCTGACAAGTGTTTAGAGATGCTGTCTAATTCTCTTTCATTACTTACTAGCATCCTGATATCCGTGCTTTGCTATGGTGTTTAAACTTTATCAGATAATCCATATCGATAAACCACCAAACCGCTTAGCTAAAACCATTGAACATACCGAATCAACCAATCACCAACTGCCTCACAAAACTAAACTTAACAAAATCGAAACCAAAATCACCAACCACTTACTAATAACTAAAACCATTGAATATACCAAAATAACCAATTTCCATCCGCTTCATATTCGTAAAACCAACCTAAACTTATCAAAACAACCAAAATCACCAGCCACTTACAAAACCAATTAACTTATCGAATTGACCAATCACTAACTTCTTTATTAAAACCGTTAAGCTTTATCAACCTAAAACCACTAACCACTTAAAACTATTTAAAATATCGAATCAACCGAATATCTAACTGCTCAGCTGTAAGATTATATCGATTACCATCAAAAATATATAAGCTTTTCACTTGTTACATATAAAACTTTTTATTTTACTATAAAAATTAAAAAAACCTTTCTTATTGCACATCTACAGGATCTAGTGAATATCTATGTAAAGTTTCATCTTTATAGGCCTTGACATTGTTGAGATACAGTGATCAGTGAGTGAGTGGGCTTTGGCAAATATATATCTAGAAGAAACCATGTATAATTTTAATCAAAAAGCAGATTGATGCCTTAGATATTCGATATTAATATCACTACAGTATCCACTAAGTCAAAAATAGGAAAAGTGGCTTTCAAACTTTCTCGATTATTGGTTGTTTATAGGACCTAAAACCCATTTACTAAATAATCATCAGTTTAAGGTAATCAAAGCAGAATGCTTTTTGCAATTGCACTGATTCCCCTTGGCAACGAAAGTGTTTTATAGCAGGTAATATTGTATAAGAAAGGCTGCAAGCTTAAGCTTATCAAGATAAACTTTATTTTTTGAACGTTCGATCAGTTTATTTAATGTTTGAATTTTTTCTTCCTCGGCATAAAATTTTAACCTCGTTTCTACTTTATTTTTTTCAACATGACAAATTTAGCCTTCAAATTGATTGCAGTTAAATTTAAGAACAAACCGTACTTTCATAGAGGTTCTTTAAACAATGGCCACTATTGAAGCCGACAATATGTTAGTTGGCCAAGCGGCCCCTTCAGTTCAGCTTGAGGGGAGAATAGGTGCTGGCCTAGGCTCGGGTCCGAAATACAATACCTTAGATGAACCTATAAAGGATACTTTTGTAATTGTTTAATATACTTTATTTTTGTCAACCCACCCTTATCGCTTCTTTGTTTTAGAAGAGAGATCTTGATCTGATCAGAAACAAACTTACCCAGGTCTTCTTTTCCACAAGTGAATCGGCTTCTTTAAATGATTGTAGGTATTTGTTTTTATGAAAACCTCCGATATCGATACTTAGACGCTCTCTTTATTTCTATTTTTACGTGCTAAATTTTGCTTTACGTTAGGGGATTTATGGGGACCTCTGCTTTTCTGTTTGATTTTGGCCATGTAAGTGAAACGTTGTTGTATGAATTCCATACTATTTTTACTAAATTACTATGAGCTTCGCAGTTTAGTGAGTATTATATTACTAGTTATTTCCATTTAGCACTTTTAGCCAAACCTTTTATTTGAAATCTAGTTTATATTCAATAAACAAGCTTGTTAAACTTCTGAATATATTTTGTTGTAGTACCCTTAGCCTAAACTCACAAAAACATGCCGAAGAAATCTTTACGGGAGTTTTTGTTATCGTTTGGTGCGGAGCTGCCATTGTGACTGTAAATTCTAAACTGCTGGGAGGAACATTGTAAGCTAATTTTCTTACTCTTGATTGCTGCTAAATAAAAAAGATCTTTTCTTCAGAGTGTTTGCATCCTTGGATATTGCTTGTTTCCCTTAGTTCTTGCCTCTATTCTGTCAGCGTTCTTCTCTTACCTTTGGACTCGGCTCATTTTCTCTCTATTGGGATTTGGTTGGGCAGTTTATGGTAATTTTTGAATTGCGTTGTTGTTTTTAGTTGTTTAACTTGATCATCCGTGTTTCTGTTTCAACTAATACTTTGAATTAGCCTCTGTCGGGTTCCTTTCCGATAGCAGCTTGCCCAATCGAAAAGCTTTAGCAGTTTACCCGATCTTCCTCTTTTACTTTTTTATTTCGTGGGTTATTATAATCACGCACCCTATCAAAAAGATTGAACAAAAATAAACTGCAGGTTTTTGGGAGTTTAGTCACAAGTAAGGAGATGAGCTAGTTGATCACCTTTTCATTTTAAAAATGTAAAGAGTTGATTGACTTGTTTATTAGGAATAGGCACGCTAATTGTTGATTCAATCTAGAGCCATTCGTATCTTCGATTTTTAAAATGTCCTAGGATTCCCAAGGTAACACTACCTCTTCTAAAGATATTGAGCGACTGTTAACTTATAGCACTCCTTGGACAAGATTGAAGTTATTACTTTAAAGTTTGTTATCATTTTAACAGTTTTGACATTTTTAAAATCGAGTTTTGTATATTTTTCGTTGCTTCGCTATCATTGCCATAAAAATTGGTAAAAAGACAAGTTTTTATCGGGTTGCATTCTCACTAAATTTGTAAAAAAAACTTGAATTTTAAATTTAATAATGGTTTAAAGTAAGAGGAACAAATTAATCTAGTTAAAGTCTTGCTCGACCATGCTAAAATGTATATAGTAATGTCGAAATTGAGTGCAACAAAGTTAAATTTTTTGGCGAATGTAGCTATTATCATGTACAATGTATTAAAACGTTAGAAGTATGCTCTTATAGGATTAAAGATCTAATTGAGGCTCTTTGAAAATTATGCCAGCCTACTAAATAACCAAATTAAGATTATTGTAGTGAGTTTGCCAATTCGGACGGTCAAATTATTACCTAAATTGCTTCAAACTTTGATGCTGTTCACTTTTATAAAAGGTATTTTCAAACTATCCACCATAAGTATCTAACAAGCTAAGTGTTTTATACAACACATATCAAAACTATATTGAGTCTTATAGTGACTATTTTAATGAACAGAGCCATCCTTGAGACAAATATACTTTGCATCAGGTATAGTAGTAAAATATGAGTTTTCAAGCTAAAATAGACGCTTATAATCTTTGGAAATTATTTAAACCCACGGCCTTTTGTTTTTGACATTTTGCTTTATCATTATAATAGAGCTAAATGTTTAAAATTAAGGTTAACGCAAATCGAATAGCAACCATTTGCTTTTTTTCAGAAATGATACTAAACTTTATATTATTTCAGATTGCAATTGGGCATATATCTTTATTTATACTATCTAGCTCTACCACAAATATGCTTATTATCTACAATTTGGCTTTAGCATGTCAGATACCTTGATAGCTCCTAATTGATAAATAATACAACCAGCATTGGATTTGCTTTCTCTAGAATGGTTTGGTAGACTAAAAATATTAGTTAAGTTCTTAGTAAATGGCCTCCAAAAAATTACTAAACAGTAACCCAATCTCAGGCTATGATATATAGATTGTTTTAGTAGGAAACTTTATCAACACTGCAATAATAGAAATTTAAAAATGATATATGCCCAGAGAATTGTTTTTCTTGTAACCCTAAGCAGCTTTATGATACTATGCAACTTGTCAAGTCTATTTATAAAGAATTTGTACAAAAAGTCTGATATCCTTTGCTTATTTTTTAAGTTTTACTAGGCCTTATTATGATTTAAAGCTCTACATACATATTTTACAGCTGGTTACTTTACCATAAACATTAATCTATATAGAATAGTTTGATAATAATATTGAGGTTAAATGGAAGATATTAGAAGCTACTTTAACTTAACATCACCTCTCCTATAAGTTTCATTTCATACCCTATGTCCAGATAAAAAGCTAAACCAGTAAGATAATTGGTTTTACATATATGGTAAACTGTAAGGCAGCTCTGAAGGCACAAAAGGCTGAAGTAATTGAAAATATTTTAGGTTTTTGCTGAACATTGCTATAACAACTGACCCATCCATTGATGGATGGTATTCCAGACAATTAATATCTAATATAAGTTTTGTTTTTTATATTCAGTTAAAACTGAGCTTTGGGGTTGCTTAGCTTTAGGTTAGTCTAAGCGCTGATCTGTGCCTTCTCTAGCCATTCTTCAAACTTACTGAGCCCATAGGATGGCGCAGAGGGGCTGTCCATAAGGTTGGTCTTATAGATATTAGTTCATGTTAATGAAACCTAATTAAAATTCTTTTTAGTGGTTGTCCCACATATTAGGTTTTGTCCATTGGTGCAAATGCAACCCAACTCCTAACAGGAAAAATCTGAGGAGAAACCTCATTTTTTATATTAAGCTTCTGCTTCTTTGGTTGGGAAGATAGGTATGCGATATATTCTCAATAAAGCCAAATGGATTACTGTATGCTCACAGTTCAAAAACTTATAAGGCTATAAAAATATAAAAATAACAGTTTTTCTTCATAAAGTTCCTTTGACTTGAGAACTTTTCCCTCAGACAGTCAAGATAATCTAAAAATAAATTTTTTTCAAAATCTTGACTCAAAGAAGGTTTTATTATCATTTGATATATTTTATTAGAATTCAAGATATATATAGAGGTAGTGCTAAAATTTAATTCATAAGACTTTTAGTTTCCTTGTTGACTAAAAGCCAGTATTTATAGTCTCTAGTATCATCTATCAGCCCTATTCATCTCATTTAATCTACTTGAGTTGGGCTCAATCATCAATACCATGTCAATCATTCAAATGTAACGTCCATGGCATTAATAATATTCCATAAGCCAAATTGGCCTGATTCTAGCTTAATAACAAAAAACTTGGACTGACTGTGAGTAAAATACTCTTATCAATTAAGAAAATTTTATTGGGTGTTGTTTTGGTACTAGAATAACAATAAGTCACCTAAAACTAAGAAAATTTGAGCTGTGTCATACTAATAGTTATAAATAATGATCTGAGAAATATTCCAAAAGAATAACTATTATAAACATACTTTTAAATTGGATCATTTGCAAGGCTGGTTAGCAGGCAGGTAAAACTGCTTCCACCCTAGTGCAGGTTTTGAGTTTAAAACCTTTACTGGCAGAAAACTTCTCAGTCTGGTATATTTGTCCCAAGGTTGACCTACCTCAAATTTTTTTAAATTGGAACATTTGCAGGATATAATAATATGCACATTTGCACATCTAATTGAGATATCAATTATAAGGCCAATTAAAAAATTTTACTTTGAAAATTATAGAAAAGTTAAGATAAGTATATATCTATAAAATCAATACTTAAATTGGGATATTAAATTAAAAATAAAAAATAAGTTGCTGAAAAACCCACTTAAAGCACATAAGTTGAGTTTTCTTAAGATAATAAATATGCCATCATAATATCAACCAGCTTAATTTTTAAATTGGACTTATATGGAAATTATGTGAGCGCCTTTAAATTAGAATCAGTAGATTAAATTTTGAGGGTTAACTAATATCAATCTAAACTAGCATAATTTGGTGAGATATTAGGACAATCAAGCAGGATAATCTCTTAAAATTGATAGTTTTTTTTCAAAGGGTTTGATAATAAATCAACCTTTAAATCTTATACTATACCCACTTGACTAGATTATATATCATGAAAGTTTTCAATTTGCCAGAATATCTGTCAATAATTACATTTATTTATCAACTTTATGTCCAGAACCTAAGTCCCAATAAATTGCATCAATTATCTCATTACTCCTGAAAAAGTGACTTTGAGTGGTTTTAGGTTCAATACAAGAAGCAGAGATAAGTCATTTATTTTCCTCAACCCTGATCAAATCTACTTGACAAGATATTATTTTTTAATAGGAAGTGATTTTGGTTAAGATTGATCCTATAGGACAAACTAAGTTAACAGCAGGTTATGACTCTTCCTCATGCTTCCCATGCTCCTGATCTAAAGCAATTTATCCAGTTTATAGATCTTTGTGATTAAAATTATATTGTCATCTTCTTCCATGAGGAGATGTGTTGGCAGAGGTTCTATATATCCCTAACTACTTCTCATTATCTTGAAAATATACTGAAAATTCAATAGCCAAAAAATCTCTGTAAACTTTTTATAAAGTCTACTGCACAAGTTCTATTAGATGATGAGTAAGTGTAAAGGAGATGCTAGTTGTATGGTGACAACTATCCAGTAGTTTTTTTTATAAGTGGTTTCAACCCCACTTAGATATCCTCTAACTGGGAAGTGATATCTAAATCACTAAAAGTTACTGAAAAATTGATAATGACAACTAATTCTTCATAATTCAAAAGTAGCAAAATATAATAAGCATCTATCTATCAATCTCTATTTTTACTAAAATTAAACAAAGAAAAAAATGTGAGTTTAGTGATCAACTTATTGATTGTACCTCATTTAAAATGGCATTTATAGCAAACAAATTTACTCCTTAAAAAAGGATCATATCCTTGATATTTAACTCCTACATTATCCATCCACATAATTGGCATCCATCGTCAACTATATTATAAACCTCACAGGCTGAATTTTAATTTAGCTCATTCCAAGACCTTTTAACCAGCCCCAGTAATTACCCTTTTACAAGCTAGTGATAAGTTTAAGTAAGAGAACAATTTACCAATTAATGACGGTCCACATTGCTCAGCACTTTACAAGCTACCATCAAGATAAGTGCAACAGCGCTTTGGTAACTTCAAAGACACCTCTAATCATTTGACGTCTCATCCTATTTAATATACATTATTTATTTGATTATTAAATATACAGCCAACAACCAAATTTACATACAATTATTGTTGGAAATTATACCCATTAAAACATTAATTGGCATCAACATTGGAAAAGATCCAAACATTGAAACCAACTAATATCTTGTAGGCAGAAATCCTTAAACAATACTTTGTGATAATTCAGAAAATCAATTAAATTCATATTTTAGTTAAAGCTGGATAGTGCGGTCATTTAAAATTGACACATACCCTGGCTTTACTAAATTAGCCATTAAACTTTTGTTTAATATTTTCTATACACACTTGGTGCTTTTAAGTTCTGGGGAGCACTCCCTGCACCTCACTGGGAGGAGCATCCCTTCAGGACCAATAGGAGGACAAAGAAGGATGCTTTCACCTCATCACCATGGAAGAATTAGCCCATGTGGTAGATGAGAAGTGGGTGACAGCCTACCCCCTAAAGGTTTTTCAGTTACCTCTCTTCTCACCACCAAAGAGCTGGTGGATAATATCCAGGGATGTATCAGGATGAGGTGGTGACCAGAAGTCATTGAAAACAGGAAGGTCACAACTCCCCATCTTTTCAGAAGGCATCCTCCCCTAGTTCAAGTTTCATTAGTAATTTATATCAATATTAGATGGATTAAAATTGTCTTAGTTGGTCTTGGACTCAAGATTGTCCGTCTGACTTTCCTCCTTACCGCCAGTGAAGGCAAATCCACCCCTAATAAAATTAAAGTGCCAAATCATTCAATTCAAATTGTGCTGCCTGTACCTGCCCTGGCTTTGAGGCAATCCACTAGCTGTCAAATTGTTTTCAGCTTGCTAGGCAGAATCACGCCTCCAATTTTTTTAATTTTTGATATTAATCCAGCTGTTCAGGTCAGAACCAAATTGGTACCAAAAACGTTTTAGTGTATTAATCTGCAAGAATAAGACGCAATAGGGTTCACATATGTTTATTTACACCCCTCCTATTCCCTAACCATATAGCTCTCAAGACAGCATACCACAACAGGTTCTGTTATCAGTCAATTTCTTTATATTGGTTCACAATATACAAAAACCCTAAAAAACAGACAGCTTTCTTTTAGTTGTAAGCTGTGCGTCAGGAAATTAGTATGACTGGATGATAAGCCATACATAGATACTGGTGAACTGTATTTACCTAGTTGAAGTGAGCCTTGGGATTTGTGTAGCAAATTATGTCAATTTGAAGCAAATCAATAGAGGTAAAACCCCTAAAAATGTAGCAAATAGAGATTTACTAAGCTGAAGGGTCAAAACTGACTGAGAATAATGAAGGATAAAATAAAGCAGGAAAATGGAATGAGGAAGCCTTTAAGGAAGAAGAGGATTAAGGGTTGAGAGAAAAGAAAAAGAAAGGGGAAGGGTTTGGTGGAAGTGTTCTGTCATTTTTAGATATAATAAAGTGGTATCCTTAAGAGCATTAGCTTCCTATCTTTTTACTTTACAAAATTATCAAGGATTGGTGATCTTCATATCATCTATCTGTTGCTCAGTGGTTCTAAACCTGTGCATCTTGCTTAGCGGATTTTAACCAACACCAAAAGTTAACAATGTGACACTCTCTAAGCTGCTATATTTCCTAAACTGAGCACTGACTAATCTATGGTTGCAATTGTAAACAAGCCGCTTTCCTGTTTGAGTGAGAAATTGGTATGGAGCCCACTTAGGCTTATCTCTTATCTTGGATGCTTTGCAGTATTGTGACCTTACCTTGTTTTTTGAGTTTATCCCTCTCAGTTTTCTAAGTTCCATATTAATCCTGCGAGTTCATCCCCCAGGTTATCAGAAATTCTGCCACTATGCATTCTGTGCCTAGAATAACTGACTCAATTGAATCTTCTGCAGTTACAGCTACTACTGTGTGGGTACTTATAGGAATGCTGTTAAGCTATGTTAATTGCAACCCTCAACTTTTCCCTTCTAATAAATACAAAGTTCTGTGGGCAGCTATAACTTTGGCATTCTGGTTTGTGTTTTGGGTGACTACTCATCCTGACTTGCACGCCTATCTTAGTTTTATTAGTCGCTGCTATGACATAATTGGCCAACCTTTAATCACGGCCATTTACACTCTTCTCTTTGAAGTATGTGGTATTATGGTTTCCTTAAACCATATGAATCTTCAGGGTGTGCTTAGTCTAATATTCTTTATATGGTCAGCTTATGGATTTGTCAGTTGTTTCCACGTGATAGTGGATTTCTTTATGACTTAACACCACTATTCCCATAATTTTAACCATTCTTATCTTGTGTAGTCAGGGTAAGTTCATCCTTGCCTTCCTCATAAGTAGCAAACCAAGTTTTGTATGCCTTGGCAGAATTGCAAGTTTATTTTTCAGCAAATACTGCATCTCATCCTCCCTTACAGATACCTAACAGATCATATCTCTCCTGAATGCGGTAGAAGTAGATGTTTGCTTTCAGGTGTATGGAATCCTGCATTCAGCCAATCAAGCTGGAGTTTCCGCACCCTTTGATTACTTTAGTGTCCTCAGTGGTCCAAGTCCCAGTATCAAGATAAGCTCACCTTTTTAGATGTTTTCTCTTTTGGCGTGGAACCTCAGACCTAGCCTCTTTTATTGAAGCTTTTTAGCTTCAGTCTCCTGGCTTGGACCTTAATTTGGAGGTACTGATTGCAATATTCAACGAAGCTCTGAATCCTGTTTCTGCAAAGCATTCTTCTTGGGAATCTCAGTTGGCTCCTTGGAGAAGGTGGTTGCATTGGCCACCACTATTGGTGCCACACTTTGGAGTGTACAGGTAGGTGGATGAAGAGTACTAAAAGTTTACTCTCACTGAGCCATGTTGGATGGTTCTCTGTATACCAAGGTACCCTGCTCATTTCTTTTGCTCAGAATTTAAGTTCTGGCCTGGTTCCAAGATTGTGTTTAGGCATTCATCAATATTGTTTCTTCTCTTCCCTTTTAGACCACATGTACAGATACCCAGGTTTTTAATTTTGAGTCTGACCCAGAAAGAGAAGCAGGTACCCTAGAACATTTTGATGCCCATATTATCTGCGTTGCAAAAATTTGTAATTGAGGAGATCCTCCCTGATAAATATCTTGTTCCTCTTTCAGATTTTAGTCCCACTGATGTCCCTGTGATTACCAAATCTCAGTAAGTTATGTACCGTGCTGTTGCAAATAAACAGGATTTTCATGGATGAGGCTGTGACTGGTTCAAAAGGTCATTCCTTGACCAGTATAATGATTAGAATTAACCCTCAAGCTGCTGGAGGTAAAGGTGACCAATCCACCACAGATGGGGGTGAACAAGGCCCTTTTATAGATTTGGGCAAGCAACGAAATTTTCATCAACCTTAGATGACATAATGTGCAATAATTTTCGTCCTATTGAGCCAGAAAATTTAATTTATGAAGATGACGTCACCGCCAAAATTCACTATGAAAATCAACCCCTATATACCTTTGGGGGGACAAAATAATTTTCATTTCACTAATAACTGGTGATCAGACTGTTATGCTGATGAGAGCGTGTGAGAAAATAAAGTTAATATTATCAAATTAGGCAATCATCCAAACTTATGAGTCACATGAAAATCTAATGTGAGGCGCATTGTAGGAGCACCATCACTTGACCCTAATGTTGACCAGAGTATTATTCAATTTTGTGATTAATCTATATTACAAGAAGAGAAAATGGCCTAACACCAAGAAGTGGAAACTAGTGAAAGGGCCCCTAAACATCCAGGTTCAGGGATAACCACCACAGGTAGGAGCTTAAAGCTACAGGAATTGGCCAAAATGGATGAGGCCACTAAAGCAGCAGTCAGAAGACGTATGACTAGAGGATCTTGAAAATTCCTCCATATCAAAACCCATTTTCACAAACATTTTTCAAAAACTTATTCATTTTTATATTCTGATTTTCTTTAAAGTATAAAATATTTTGCTTTTTATCTCAATAAAATAGTTTTCTACAGAATCTCAAATTTACCTTTTTACTTGAAATTCTAGTTAAAAAAGTTCTTTCTGCTTGAGCCCAATTTTGAGCGAATGTAATATTACAGAACCTATTAGCAATCAAATTAGCTGTGCCTCCAACCCACTGATGTCCACTGCCCCACCGCCTGCTTCTCTCATGTGGGCAACAGCAAAATCCCACCCAGCGTTTTCTGTTTGTGGTGAAAATGCGCTCATACTGGTTTGTCCAATCCTAACCAATCCTTAGGTCAGTTTGTTCCGCCCAAAGGTCTCACCATTCACCTCGCATGATCCCAGGTGGTGCCCCGTTGTTCTCTCATCCTTCCCCACACTAACATGTGTTCAGCCTTCAGGTCAAATATGGGAAGCTGTTCCCATATTCAGACAAACCCATTATCAAATTAGCACAGGCAGTGATGCAACCTTCCAGGTTTATCAATTTCTGCCCCTATAAAGGGTACTTAAACCTCAGTTTCACATGCAAAGCTAATTCTGCCACAGCAACAACTGTGCCCTTTCTCATTAAGGGCGCCCCCATTCCCACAACGCGCACCTGGATCCTCGCTGACTCAAATTTTGGTGGTTCAGTTTGCTGGGTTGCCCACTCACAATCCCCCAGCGGTGCTCCATCAGGAACTGATGGCAGGATTGGCAGGCTATGGCGCTGAACCCATCCTTCAATTTGTGGTTCCCAATGGAGCCACACGCCTCACTGGTCCTCAGGCATTTGACACAGTCAACTCTGCTTTCTCCAACATTTCTGAGCAGATTCCCCCTCACGCCTTCATTGCTTCTGTCCCTGACCACTTCTTCTGAAACCACGTCAAGGGTGGGTGGAACATCTTTTTATCCTGATTTAATTTGGATCACTCAAAAAGGAATTGCCCCTACCTTGCTGCTTCTGACATCTCTGCATCTTGCCACCAGATTATCATCTGCTGACCACCCTGCAGCCCTCTTGGCATGTGGGACAACACAACCCCACCTCCTCCAAAGCCTGTTGCTGCTGCATCCGCAGCAGCCAATCAGACCCCTCCTAAGTCCAGTGCCATCTATGCTTTCATCAATCAGGAATCAGCTTGGGCACTAGTTCGCTCTTGAGCCTCAACCCAATCGCCAGCCTCAGCCATCCCTAACAAGGAAACTTTGGACTTGTATGACTTGAACCCATGGTCCTCATTGGATGAAACTGACGACTCAGATATTTTGATTGAAGACTCCAAATCCAACATGAGAGAATTTATCCATACACAAACCCCATTGAGATTCCTCAGCGCTTTTATGCCCCACAGCCAAATATCAACTTGTTATGAATCCAGCACCATTTTGCTGTGGCAGCTGCTGCCCATCCCAAAAAATGTTTAACAGTATTGTTGCCTAAACAGTGAATAAGTTTGCCATAGGCCTCCACCCACCCATTCTTTCCCCGACCTGTCCCTACAGAGCAAAAAGGCCATTCTACAGCTTCATATACATGCCGCAGAAGCCATTCAGGAAGTGATTGCTGCTTTATAATTCAAAATCAAATTGTTACCTGTGCTGTCACTACTTTTGTTTTCCAACTTCCTGCCATCTGCATTCAAGCAGAAAAATGCTTGTCCGCTTACCTGAGCACGAATTATAATGATAATTTCTACAACCAACTGATCCTCTGCAATCTCGCCCCACATATTGCTGATAACCCCACTCCCTTGCTCTCTGCCTTAGCCCACGCTTTGTACGATGCAGAACCTGTAGATGAGCTTCCTGATCCCCCTTCACCTTCCATCATGGGGGTTCGCGGCTCACCATTGTGCCACCTGGTTGGTTGTGTTATTTTTTTGTGTCTCACTGCTCATTTAGGGAGGTTGATTCATGTTTTTTGGGTTGGTTATTTTGGGCTTTCCATTTCAGTAAATTCCGTCCCCTGGTCAGTGTACCTAAAATAAATTTAATTTTGATTTATAGATGATTATATGAATTAATCATCAGTAAACAGTCTGAGATTAACCAAATATACAGAAGACAGTAACCAGTCTGAGATCTGCTCTGTATGGATCATGACACTCTCTATTGTGCATACCTTGGAGCTGGGATGCCAAGGGAGAGGTTGTATTGGCTTCAGTTGAGTCCCAAGAGCCAACATATAATGAACATGTCTAGGGGTGTCTACAAGAGTTTCACCATTGGTGCAAAGAGTTTACCAAAGTAAGCACTGCTACAAGAGGTAGCATCAGAGGAGAATATGCTCTATCAGAACGATTGTTATCTAAAAAAGTTTATTGTGCCTAATCTTCGTGTAGTAGACCACCTGTGCAGTGAGTCAGCCTCACAGGTTAGGTGAGACAAGGTCAGCGAGCTGACTGTGGTGCTCATTACAGGGGTAGAATCATCAGGCCCTAGAAATGATCATGAGAGTTCTCATGAGCATTTTGATGATGAAGCAGATATGGAATTGTATTACAGAGAGGATTTTTATAAACTCCTAATTCAGGATGAGGTTACAATCTGTTCAAGACTACATTTTCTAGATTTATAAGTGCACGTCTATGCAAAAATCTTGAGTGTGTTAAGAAGACTACTAGAAAAGCACGCATTGCCTCGCTAAATATTGTGAGATGACCTTCACCTATCATCAAATTTAAAGGTACGCTTGAAAATCTCAAGGAGAGACTTGTATTCCTTCAAAAAGAGAATGATGAAACCATCATATCTTTGAATGAATAAGGAGAGCTCTTGGAACAGCATAACAATATGCTGTTTTCCATGAACAAGAAGATAGAAGATTTGAAGGCACAAATGCATACTATACCAGGACCTACCTCTTCTCAACCTATAACTTGATCAGAGGCACCTATATGCATTACTCAACAGAATGTACAATGACCTGTCAGAACTGCTACACACCTGACCATGATGAACGCTGACCCTGTTGAAGAGAATCCCAACTTTAAACTGTATTTCAAAACCATATATACACCTGGAGAAGGAACAATTTTGGGCTTCCTCCAGATGTATGAGAACAGCATGGATGGCACTAGCGATCACCAGAAGGCTCATCATGTGCAAGGGTGTATGAGCCATGAGGCTCAGGAGATCCTTAGTGTGAGCCCATAACTCAGACTATCTTGGATTAATGTAAAGAATATTCCCTTTCAGAGTTCAGTAGTGAACAAGACGTTCAGAATATGAATCAAGTAATTTCTTGATGAAAATGGGCAAGATGAGTAAGTTACAATTACGCTTTTTGCTACTCTCTCAAAGCCCAACATCTATTGACCACAGGAACTCTGGATTTGGCTACTGCGAAAACCGCTTTAATGAGTTCATTGGAGATGCATCCTACCCTAAAGATGTTTATGAATCTAGTAGTTAAGAGCGCTACGTCCCTCAAGGCGCTTAAAGAAGGGTTACTCGACGTACAAGGTATGTAAAAAGCTGAATATAAGCATATGAGACCAGCACCTCCCCTTCAATGAGTTAATAAGGAAGACATGTCACCAACATTAGGGTGACAAACCAAATGATAAGAGTTTAAAACTGCCTGAGCGCCTGCCTCATCAAGAGATGCCCTGCAACAAGTATCATCAACCTGGGCAATTTTACTTAACTTGTCTGTAACTTGCCGCTGGAAAGAATGACACCACCCTAAAGAGGATACCCCCAACGCTGTTAACTGGGTGGATCTCCACACAGAGGGTGAAGATGACCATGAGGATGACAATTTTGGCTAGCGTAGGATACCACGTGTTAAGGGCACCTAGCTCAGTGGCTGTGCCTGCTAGATTGAGAGTCCATGGAACTAACAAGTCTAAATTAAGTGATACCTATTTGGCGCAAGTGAATAAGCCACACAGGTTCTCAATTTAGTTGAAGAAGGAAAAAAAGTTAGTTATGGCTACCTTCAAGAACTTTAAACTGGATGGTGAGGATATTTTCAAAGCAACCTGAGCGCTAATGCACTTAGACAGTTTGAGGAATCTGCTACTTATGTGCTGACCACTGGGAACCATTTTGGCAAGAGTGTAATTAAAGCGGAAGTAATCATCCAGAAGGTGCGCGTTTTAAAATACTAGACAATGAGGCTCCAGTTAACATCATTTCATCCAAACTCATGAAGAAAGTGAAGTTTATTCTAGTATCGATTACAACATGAAGTACTACACTGCAGGACCTGACGTTACCCACGATCTAGGAGCTTATTCCGCGTTACCCTTATTCTTTGGGCTCATGGTTCTGACTTTACTGGCAGTGGTTCTGGACAATAACCACTACGATTTTTTGATCAGGAATAAATCCCTCCTGAAGCTTGGGGAGAAGATTGATTTCACCACTAGCATGGTGAGCATCTTGAGCTACCAACTTCTACTGGTATTTAAGTATAAAGACGCCAAACCACAGAAACAATGTACATGCTTATTTTAGTCAGATCAATCCATCTACCCCATACATCACAACTTGACTGAGAAAGATGTAAAGCAATTACTACCTACCGTCATCTCAGAGGAAGGGCTTCTACTCAGCGCTAGTGAAACCATAGAGATTTGGTCAAAGGATCAATGCAGGATGGCCCTATCAATTAATGTGAATATTCCGCCTGATACCATATGGAAGTATACAGCTGTGAGAATCCACGAGCAAAAACCAAGAGTACTACCAGAATTCTATGATGCAAAATACTTTGGATATTTGAACATCCTGTTGGGAATATCACTACCCAACCAATCTGAGTTGAAAAAGGACAAGCTGTAGCAATTGTCCAACTGACCAGTTGCCAAGAGATTGAATCTGTACACCCACTAAAGGATTTTGATGAGATTGGGTTTAGGAATGCGACCCTTAAACTTCTGAAAGTTTGGTGAACTTTAGACAAGTTTAGGACATCTTCAGCACCATCTCAAACTATAATGGCCTATGTAAGGGCAGTTCCACAAAAATGGATACTAGTTCTGGTATCCTGTTCAAATCTAAACCCTACAGCTTCTCCAAAGAAGAGGATGAAGTTATTATGAAAGAGCTCAACCAACTAGCAAAAGGAGGGCTAATCAGATTATCAAAGAGCTCATGGACATCTCCTTTGTTTCTTGTGTGCAAAAAGGATGGGGCCTATAGAGTAGTCATTGACTACAGCCACCTAAACGAGTTAAATAAGAAGGACTCAAATTTTTTACCATGCATCAATGATGCTTTGAAACACCTGGGTGGCTTGAGATATCTGTTGGCAATGGATCTGGCCAGCGGCTGCTAACAGATGGAGCTCCTGCCAGAGAACCAGGAAAAGTTCGACCTAATCAGTAGACAGGGGTTGTTTGAGCCCATGAGGATGTTGTAGCGGCTCTGCAACACTCCTGCTACATTCCAGCATGCGATGTATCAAATTTTTGGCGATCTCAAGAGATCAAGAGTGTTAATATATCTCAGTGACATCACTAGTTCAGTCAATCGTTTCAATAGCATCTGCAGCACCTCCAGGAGGTCTTTACATGGCTGCGCACATCTAAACTGAATTTAAAAAGAAACAAGTGTACATTTCTTAAGAGACATCTAGAGTTCTTGGGGCACAAGATTAGCCCTAGCAGGATTAAGCCTCAAGATGGGAAGGTGAACGTCATCATGGCAATAAAGCCACCAAAGAGAACGAGGTATATTCAAGCGTTCCTCAGAATGGTGGGATACTATCTGAAGTTCATCCCCTTATTTCGCGGACTTGGTGGTGCCCCTCACCTACCTGTTCACTAAGGAAACAAAGTTTAATTGGGGTCTGGAGCAAGAGCAGGCCTTCGCGGAGTTAAAGGTATGATTGGGTTAGAGTCACCAGTCTTGTCCTATCCTGAGTTCAACAAGACATTTTAACTGTATACTGACGCCAGTGAAGTAGGCCTTGGCTTAATCTTAGCACAGTTGGATGAAGATGGGGCGGATCAACCAGTCTAGTATTACTACAAAAAATTAACTAAGCTGAGAAGAACTATATGATCTGTTATGAAATCAGCAGAATTGTTAACATACGCCTTAAGGGTTTTTGCACAGGGTTCAGGTCACTGAGCAATAGGACCAACAATATGATGATTGTTGTCCTCAGAACAACAGAATAACTTATCTAATATAAAGCACTTGCTCCCGCCACAATATTTTTAATATAATAAATACAGCGGATCCTCGCTGTTTTGCTCACTCTATATCTATTAACAACTAACTTTCTCAATCATCTCATCTCACTTATATCATAGCAACTTTGGATGATACTGCTTCCATAGCTTAGTAATTCAATTCGCCATATCTCATTGGTTTCTGAAATTCTTCATTCGTTAACTTCATGATCAACTAAGTTGAGGCAATTTCCCTACAACCCAATAACACCTCAGCTCAAGGTGCTCAAATAATCATAACTCCTAATAAACACAGCGGATTCCATCTGTTCCGCCATAACATCTTAGGGCTTATCATCCAGTTATATCAGAATTGTGAAATTACCCCCACTTGACTGGACGATCAGGCTCCTATTGCTTATATTCTCGGAGGAACTTGTCGTGCACTCTGTTGATGATCTGACCACTCACCGGGTCCTTAATAGTATATGCATCCATACCTGTCTTCTCAATAACTTCAAACGGGCCAATCCAGATACTGGTTAACTTGTGCTTCTGCTCAAAACTGTGTTGATCATGGAATAGAACCATGTCCCCATCTTTAAACTGGGCTAACCTTCTACGCCATACCTGATCAGCAGCTTGAGTCTTAATCTTCTTGGCTAAACTGAACGAGTATGCTTCAGTTTGCAATTTGATTAAGGTGTCAGCTAGAGTCATCAAATAACGTTGGGGATCCATTCTGCCAGTATCTTCTACACAGGAGTATAGCAGCGCTGGAAGGGCAGGGTGTCATCCATATAGTAATTGGAAGGGACTCTTCCCTGTGGCAGAATGATTTTTGATATTATAGGCGAAAATGGCGGTGGACAAAAGGGAACTCCAATCTGAAGATTGATCTGCTATCAGTTTATGGGGTATGTTCACTAAGGTCCCATTGACCCGCTCAACCATTCCGTTAGACTCAGGATGGTATGGGGTTGTCATGTCATGGTTGGATGACTTGATAGTGGGAACTGATGCTAGAGATAAGGCTGGGTGACAGGAGGCCCAGAAGGTGAAACTTCAGGCTCTTCCTGACCTGAAACACACCTTAGATCAACGATGGGTGCAAGCCAAGCATGCCCAGGTTGATACTAATGGGGTGCAAAACGCCCAGCCTCTTATCTCAGCCCAGGCACTGAAATGAACAATTTACATTACAAACGAAGCTGGTTTGATTTAGTTAATTGGAGAGCAAGGGTTTGAATCCCATTCAAGACATAAATTTTAAGTTTGGGTAAAATACGGCTTCAATTGATTACTCAAGTGAAGGCACTTTTGGTGTATTTTACTAAAATTAATGGAAGCATCTGTTTATTGGAGTGTCAAGGCTTGGGCGCACTTCCGCAGAACCTGAATTTACCCATCCCACTTTAAATATGTATTTTGCGACCAACATTCCTCATTGGTCAACTTTCTTAAATAAAAATACCCATTTTTTCCCATTTTACTTATAGTTCCTTGAGCTAACTTGATGGCGGACTTCTTTGGGGAGGTCTCCAACTATGTGGGCCACTACCTTTTATCACAATTTAACAAA
>JAKSZP010004493.1:0-59994 GCA_022478985.1 Massospora cicadina
ATGTCGTGCACCCTAAAAGAGCACCACCAATGCTTAAGCGACCATGCCATGGTGACCAACTCTTTATTATAAATGGCCAGGATTGTGTGGACAAAAGAAAACTTACATGAGAAAAAGCGACCAGGTGTTCCTCACCATCCTGCTCTTGAAGCAACACTGCCCTTAAAATGGCTGATGGTGATTTTCACGTGACATTAAAAGGCTTAGTGGTGTCAGCGTTCTTGATAATGGCAGTGCAACAAACTTCTCCTTTATGTCATTTAAATGCCCATTATTATTCTTCCATCCACTAGAACAGAATGTTTTTTCCTGTCAAGGGATGCAGTGGCGCAGCTAGATGCGAGATGCAGGATAGAATTTCTTTAAAAATATGTAATACCCAGGAAGTTCCACAACTCCTTCTGGGCGATGAGGAGTGGGTCACAAGAGAATGTCCTCAAGCTTTCTGAAAGGAATCATGTAACCATCCTTCAGGACCAAGTTACCTATGAAGTTGTTGGGATTTTTACCCATATTCCCAGCCAACTAATTTACCATGGATTGCTAGGGGATAATTCCCTAATGCAAAGTGAATTGGATATTGGTTGACCCTGATTTCAGGGTCACTATGTTTGGGGGATTTTAGTTTGTTCACTTGGTCAGATCCATCAGGAATTGATCCTGATGAATGCTTTTGATCTCGTCAGGAAGATATTCAACGAAATAGGGGATCCTGTAATTGATTAACTATCAGGTGTACCAATTGGGATCAATCACGTTTCATCGCCAACTGATTGGGAATTTATGGATTAAGTTGGGAGGCGATTGATGCCACCTGCAACTAGCATATTGATTAGTTAGTTAGTGACCTGCCTTAATGGGCAATAAGTCCCATTACCTAAACAGTTCGCTTGCCAATTATGGTTGGTTTGCTTGGATTGAGAGGAGAATGTTAGGGACAATTTCTCTGACTCTTTCTGTTTTAGGTCTCAAGGATGTCCAATGACAGAATCCTAGCCAGGATGGAAAAGACCATTGCTGCTAAGAAGAGGATGGGTAAGACAATGGCAACGGCTGCCATTTCATTGAGGAGGTGCCAACTGAGGGTTGGGCGCTATATTCCCTACTATAAATTCCCTAAAGAAAACACTAATAAAATATTTTATATTAACATATTACTTTAACTAGAGTATTGGCTTAGTAAGCTTAATCAGAATCCATTTAGAGTTCTATTCTTCTCAAGGATATTATTGCTGTGTGTGATAATTGGGATACTCTTTAAGATAAAGAGTAAGGATCTGAGAGGGGATCCAGAGAAGATGAATTAAATCAGGGATTACTGCCAAAAGTGCATCAAACCATAGAAACTGTAAACAGGGATCTGAGCGTAGATCGAGTTAGGTGGTACAAGGGAATGAATCCCTATTCAGGACATTGTAAGTATTTTAAGAGGAAATACAGGCCAAGAATTGTACCAAAATCTAATACTTCAAATCAACTATAAGAATAGTCGCCATACTATTATCAACGATTATATCAACTACTATCATACAATGCATAGAATTGCACAAAACCCAAGCCTGTGCAGGTAATAAATTTATAGGGATTATTGGCCGAGATTAATCAGAAAACCTATAAATTTTTTACAAAGTGGTGCTCACTACAGGGGTGTAGTTGAGTATAATAGATTAGAACGTGATGTCATGTAAAGATGATATAAGAAATCTATGGATGGAGTTGAAAACTATTAATCAGAACGCCCTGAACTCAGCGGATTATCTAGAATTTGCAGCCTTGGAAGAAAAAGTTGCCAAGATGAAGGAAGTAGTCAATAATGTTTTGAGCTTTGGATATTAGTTACTTGGAAAAGTAACTTCATTAAAGAATAAAAAAGGGGACTTAACTCAAGAAGTCTCATTTCTGAAAACAGAGTTTGAAGCAGATCACATTTATTTAAGAGCATTCAGTACTGATATTGAGTGGCTGATTAAACAGGTCAAAGAGTTAAAGACTCACAAATGCGAAAGTGAGACATATGCTGTGATCAATGCTGATGAATGAACTCCTTAAGTGATAATTGGGAAGATGACTGCCCAAGAAACATGCCACCTGCTTTTACTGCTATTTTGGAGATGATGCCTGAAATCACTCCCCAAGTGAGCTGAGTAGCCAAACCCAGGGAGGTGGCTAGAGAAACCTCAGAGGAATTCAAAGTGGCACCAAAATTTCTGACTTTCCATCAGGATAGCGCCCCAGTATTTTTATAATTGTTTGATATGACAATGTATGGATATGGTGATTGTCAAAAGGCTTTGATGGTGATGAATTGCCTAGATACTGATTGTCAAAACCTAGAGTTGCCTCACCTGGAGGGGGACATCTGGTCATACGCAGAGGCCAAAGTGGCCATTATGAAGGAATTGGAAGCCTGACATGCATGGCGAAGCGCAAACAAAAGTTTATAAATATTCAATTCCATAAAGATTAGTCTTTAGAAAGCTTTCTGATTGTTTCTACCAGGAATTGTAAATCCTGGTTGGAGCGAAAGTGCTGGATGATTTTGATGCCAGAATTGCATTACAAGCGGCCCTTCAGCCTTACCACAATTTGCACCAAATGATGTCTTCCATGTTTGTGACAGAAATTATTACCTCTCAGATGGTAGACAATATGAAAATTTTGGGAGATACCTTCAATGCCTTCTATAAGTTTCAAATTAAACCTACTATGAAATTTGAATCCCACGAAGGGTAACAAGGGTACTAAGGAGATGAATAATTAAACCATACTGGGGATAAACCCAAAGTCTTCAAAAAAATTAATAAGAAAGAGAAGGTTTATTACCAATGCGGAGGGAAGGGACATTTTTCTGTACATTATAAGAAACCCAAGGATCAAATCAATGTGGTCCAAGAGAAAGAGTCAGCAACTGCAAAAGAATTGGGAAAAGGGCCTGTAGCCTAAATGAGGAACAGTCTAGAGCTAAGGAGAAGCCTATTCCTCCTGATAATATGCATGAGGAAGTTGACATCAGTGATCTGTTCATGGATGAAGACGTACAGGATCAGCTGTATCAAGTAGTCAATTTGGACATGAATGCAGTAACAATAACTGGGGTGGAGGGGATTGACCCTGAGATAATCAAAGAAGTTGCCTAGCCGTACGCCTGACAACTAGCAGACAAGATTTGAGCCACAGATAATCCTGAAGAATTGACTGAAGTTCAATTAGATGAGGCAAACATGTCAAACCCCCTCCAGCACAATCAAGGAATAATTTACTGATTTATCGGTGTAAATTATTCACACCCTCAATTTGTTTAATAATGATGCTATACACTCAGTTAATACTATCTTACAATACTCTGAGTGTACACATAAAGATATACTAGTGATGTGAGTATAGGTGAGGGTAATTGTTGACAGTGGAGCACCTATTAATATTGTCTCAACCAAGCTAGTGAACTAGGATGAAGATCTCGCCTGACTTGGAACACAAGAAGGAGTATGGGACAGCTGGCCAAATACCACCATGTCATATGGAGTGTATAGCGCTCTGCCACTTCAATTTGGATCCTTGGTGGTGTCTGCACCAGCAATAGTTTTTGCCAACCAAAACTACAACTTTCTGATTGGGACAGATTTTCTACGGAAGTATGGAGTTAAATGTAACTTTGAGTATAATATGTTGACCATATTGAGTCAGATGTTACCATTGGTCTATAAAAAGATGGGGAAGCTCCACTGAGTAGGAAAAATAACTTCATCAACTTGATATACAACGAAAGCATTGTCCCAATTCAATACTAACTAGTTGGCTGGAAGCAACGAGAAATGCTGATAGAAATCCTAGAAAATTGGGAAATTCCACTGAGTATCTGAATGTGAAAACCATACCGCTGGGATCACAAATAATATTTGATATGGGGTCAACATTAAAGATACTAGAGATGCTGTATGGGGAGGTTGGAAGCCCCTGTAAGAAGTCCAGAGTAGAGCCATGGGAGGGTCCTAGAATAATAATTCTGAGCCATAAAGAAATTCAAGCTCTCCTGAAAAATTTAAGTAAAATAACTGGTGAAGATTGAGAAGAATCAGATTGTCACATTTGTTCATCTCATTCTAACGGCCAAACTGAGGCTCTTCACAATTTTGGGACCCTCAATGAGATGGGATTACTGGCCAGGGTAACTGAGAGTATTAACCTATTGGTTGATTGAGAGCAACTTGCTGATCTGATGAAAGGACAGCAGGCAGAGGTGCTCAAATTAATTGAAAAGTATCAGGAAGTATTCTCCCAGGATGACCACGATTTGGGATGTGCATGTGATCCACAAGGTCAATACTGGGGAAAATTTGCTGATCAGGATAGAATGATTTGATGGTCAAAGGCAGCTGAAGCAGTAGTGGAAGAAGAAATCAGCAAACTAGTGAAACATGGGCTCTAGTTCCATTGTTGAGTCCCTGGGCGAGTCTGATTATTATTATGAAGAAGAAGGATGGCTCTAATAAGGTGGTGATTAATTAACAGAAGCTGAACAATATTACAAAGTAGGATTTGTATCCCCTACTAAAAATTGATGATGTACTAGATTAATTGGGAGAAGAGAAGTATTTCTCCATGATGGATCTTATATTGGGATATTGGCAAATCAATTTGCCAAAAGAAGACCAAGTAAAATGCGTGATTATCACCGTGCAGGAGCTATATCAACTGACGAGGATGCCCCAGGGTCTGTGCATTGCGCTTGTGACGTTCCAGAGGGCCATGGACGCTATATAAAATGACTTGAAGTTGTCATGCGTCCTGGTGTACTTAGACTATATCAATGTGTTCATTAGGACGTTTAATGTCCATTTGCACCACTTGGAGGAAGTGTTCAAAAAAATGTCCGTGGCCAACCTGAAGATTAAGCTGAGGAAGTATCACTTTTTCAAGAAAAAGTTGGAATATCTGGGATTCGTAATCAACTCTAGTGGACTGCAGTCACAAGCCCAGAAGATCAAAGCCATAGAACGAATGGCTGTGCCAAAGAGTGTCCAAGATATCCAAGTGTTCCTTGTAATGGTCAGATATTATGGAAAATTTATTCAGGATTTTTCTAGAATCGTCAAGCCCTTATTCCATCTGTTGAAGGATCCAAAGAAAAGATCCGTATGGAATGAAGTAGCACAGAAATCCTTTGATGAGTTATGCCAGTATTTGATAGATTCTCCGATTTTGAAATATCCAAATTTTGATCAATAATTTATTATACAAACTGATGCTTCATTGATGGCAATAGGCGCCATATTGAGCCAAGTAGATGAAATTGGGGACAAACATCCAGTGGCATATATGAGCTGGGCACTCTCAGCTGCTGAAAGGAACTACAAAATAACTGAGCATGAATGCCTTGCGATCATTTACATCTATAGATAGTTTTGGGTGTACATCCATGGAACACACTTCAAAGTGGTGCGGACCACTCCTCGTTGCATTGGCTTTAAAATTAATGAAAACCAGAAGGACAACTGGACTGACGGTCACTGAAGTTACAGGCATATGATTATGAGATTGTCCACCAAGTGGGGGCTTCTCATCAGAATGCAGATGGATTATAGCAGTTACCAATGGTCCAGATGGTATACCAGCAGGCGGATGGGTTATTCCAGAGAATGGTCAACGGAGAAATTTGAAATGAACCCAAGAAATCCAAGGTGCACTTCAAAAAGTGATGGAAAACACTGAGACCATGGATGGACAAGTTTTCAGGATGATTAATGGGAAGCAGTTAATATTAAAAAAGCTATCAGAAAGAGCAGCTATCGTTCAAACCACTAATAAGGTTGTTGGGCATGGAGTACTGAGAAAAATGACTAACCATATTCACCAGTACTACTGGGAGACAATCAACTATGATGTCACAGACTATCTGGCTTGCTTTGTGGAGCGCCAGCTGCACAAGCCACATAAGAATACAACCAGATACTGACTGGTCTGCCCTGGATTTGCTTGTCATATGGTGTCCATCAACGTGATAGGACTGCTGTTGATGAGCACAGGGGAGTCAAGTACATAATAGTGGTGATCAATCATCTGAGGAGATGGGTAGAGATGAAGGCCCTGGCAAATGTAGATGCTACCAGTACTGCAAAGTTCATCCTGGATAAAATTATACTGATATGGATTCCTGCAGGTCCTGCTGAGTGTAACGAACAGCTTTGCGCCAATACTCCATGAGGAAATCTGGAAGTAAGAGCCTCATAGCTGACTCTACTAGGGACCATCCTGCTGGAGCCAATCCTTAAACCCATCCGCCAAGTTTTTTCATTGCCATGCACCCTCAGATCACTGTCCACACACTGCAGGAGAGTTCTGAAATCCATACCAACGCCACGCTGTGCTCATTAGTGAAGCTCATGTCTTCATCCGGTATCTTATTAAAAATAAAATATTTTTTCTTATGCAAGCAATTCTTTAATGAATTTTGGGGTTTTTTAATAAAGACTCAACTGGCCATTCAGGACAGCCTATCCCCAAATAAATAGTAATTTGTTAATATTAAATAAGATTTCTCCTATGCTAGGCTCTCCTGAACTGACCAGCACAAATCAGGTGAAGATTCCATACACCACCGAATCATCATCCATGCCACTCATAAGTTCAATGTCATATTGACTTGGATGCGTTTTGGCTTTGGACAGTCAAATTTCCCTTGCTCCAATTCCCTCAAGTTCGGGTTCCTTAATATGAATCCAATATTCAGATCCAGGACTGACTGATCTGAAGCAATGTATGGATCAGGTGCCACCCAATCCATTACACTGAGCAACAATGGGACAAACTTGATGTCACATGTGATCTCACGGTTAAATGAGATAATTGGGATCCTAGAAGTCATGTCTGTACCCTACTGGCTGAAGACAAATGAATTGGTAGAATGAGTTAATGGAATTCTGTCCTTTACGCTGAGGAAGCTGGTCACAGGAAGAACTCCACGTGGGGAACATGCCTGAGTTCAGTGACGTTTGACTACAATATTAGTCATCATATAGTGACAGCAAAAACGCCGTTTGAGTTGCTATAGGGGAGGAAGGCCGCGCTGCCACCAATTTTATATTTGGTGGTGTAAACAACGTTGGGGATGAGTTCCAAACAGTACCTGAACCAATTGATTATTATCCTGATCAAAATACAATCACAAGCATTTGATACGACTTCATAAAAAGGATATGAGCAAAATTGACAGACAATAAGAACTGACTGGCCTTATCATTGTATTGAATAGGTTAAAGTGTTGCCTATTGCGATGTGCATGGTTTTTTGAGAAGAAACGAACTGGATGCATTGTGGTCATGTCCATTTGAGATTACCGCCATGATGGCAATGGACGCCTACTCCATTAAGAACCTCTTGGATGGAAAGGTAGTAAATTGAGTCCACACTAAGTATTTGAAGCGATGGATCATTGAAAAAATAACAAAAAAGAGTTCCTGAAGGACCACTGAACTATTAAGTTGGTTATGTACTAATAATTAGGGCAAGACTGAAAAAGGACCTCTGAACCATAGAAAACTGGTAGGTCTAAGAGGTCCTAGGATTTAGTTTGGGGGAAAAAAACAAAAAGATATACATTGAACCAAAACAAGGTCAAGTCCCATGGTAAAAAAAGAAAGTTTAAAAAAGGATGATAAAGATATTGGAAAAAAATATTTAAACTGCATAGAAAACCAATATATTTTTATTACTTTTATTTTTATTGATTATCCTCAATTTGAGAATGATTCCGCCTATGTCGCTTCATGGGGGAGGGAGGATGGATTTCAGTAGGATTGAATAACCCATCAAAATCTATGTGAGTTTGGATGCTAGCGAGAGATAGACCTACACAAAACCAAGTTCTTTGAGCAGACACAGATCCTTGCAAGAAAGCGACTATGGGAAGTAAAAATTGAGATGTCAGAAGAAACCAAATGTGATACACCATAGTGGGGAGGAAAGCAACATTACAGGAAGAGGCAATTGGTGAATAACCTAAGTAATTCTGATATGGTACCAGAGCCAGAAGATTAGTCTTGAGTGCTTGCCGATGGGCTTCATCAAGAACACCAGATATATGGGCCAGCAACAGATAGGGGATACTAGATGGGGGTTGCTGAATCATGCCCAATATCAAAGCCATCAGTGGAAGATACTGATGTGACATAACAGAAACGAGGATATCATGCAAAGAGTTAATGGCATCCTACAAGCGATGACTATGAGCTTCTCAGAATCTGAAGCAGAAAGTGAGATGGAAGCCAGGAGATGCTGGAAGCTTCATGGCCCAACTTCAAAGAACTTGGCTGGCAAAGCAAAGAGCATAAGCTGCAATATCCTGATCTAGGATGTTCTCAAGATTGGAAGAATTCAGAGCTATGGAGAAAGCCTCAGTGATTTGGGACCTTAATTCTGCATAAGGGGGCTCAAAATGTACGCTGTTGCCAATGGTGAGTTTGGTGGCCAAAACAGCTGGCTTGTAGTATTGACAAAGTAGAAATAGAAACTCTGGAAGCAGGTTCAACACAGCAAGGAAGGAACAATCAAGATTGAAGGGCATTATTTCAGGAGCATCAACAATAATGTTAGGCGCATCTGCAAAAGGAGCTGAATACAGGAGAGTCTTGAAATCTAACTCTGGGATTGACAATAGAGGAAGTCTTGGCCGCAAGTCATTTGAGATGATCGCTAGCCAGGTTTCAGAGGGGTTGGTTCTCATTTCCAGTAATTCCATGAAAGGACTAACCACTGATACCAGATTAGTAGTATGAGTCCTGAAAAAACTGTAGAAGATGTTCAATCGCGCATCCCAAAACATCTGCTGGAAGTGCTGAAGATCTTGATCAGACAAACTGTTGAGCAGCTGTTAGTACCGTGACTCAGAATTCACCATATGAGCTGGATGAGAGGGGGATGTTGGACTTATATGATAGTTGACATTATGCACTCTTAAATTAATCAAGCTCCAATTTTGGAAAAGTTAATCTCAAATTAATGGGATATGCTCTCCAGAGAAGAATTAAGAATGATATGAGCCAAGAGGTTATGAGAAGAAAATAACAAGAGTGAACATAAATTAGCATTCTTAATTGGGCCGCAAAACAAACATAAAGAGCAAGAGTCTCCTGTCAAGGATGAGGAGAAAATCAGGAAATTGAGGACACTGGACCAATAATCCTGAATACAACAGTGGGTCATATGCCCTGATGGGGGAAAACCAGATCCCAGGATTAATACCATCATGAGTAAATCAATTGGCCCGCATGACAGAAGATTGTGGAGACCGTGCTCTAAGTAAGCAGTAGCAATGAGGAAGAGGAAGAGAGCCACATGCCAAAGGTTGTCCTGAGCAGCGTTGTGTACTGGTGATTGCACTCTACTTGAGCAAAATGAAGTATTTGACTGAGTGTCTGAAGTGGTGTTTTCCTGCCCTGGTCCTTTTCTCACTGGAAATCTAGGCAAGAGGTAGTTGTGTTGGTACTTTTGCCCATATTCCCAGATGGCTAGATTACCAGGAATCGCTAGGGGATAATTCCCTAATATGAGGTGAATTATAATCTTGGTTGCCCCTAATTTTTGGGGTAAATATGTTTGGGGATTTTTAGGCTATTTGCCTGATCAGATTTGTTGGGGATCATTTAAACAAATGCTTAATATCTCATTGGGCAGAGTTGCTGACAAAATAGGGCATCTGATAGCTGATTATTTATCAGGTGTACCAATTAGAATTGGTTGAGTTTCATCACCAACTGATTGGGAATTTAAGTATTAAGTTGGGAGGCGAGTGGTGCCATCTGCAACTAACGAATTGATTAGTTGGTTTGTGACCTGCCTTAATGGGTAACAAGTCCCATTACCTAAGCAGGTCATTTGCCAAATATGGTTGGTTCACTTGTATTGAGAGGAAAACATTAGGGACACGTTTTATGACTCTTTCCATTTTAGGTCTTGAGGATGTCCAATGATGGAATCCTAGTCAGTATGTGGAAGACCATCGCTGCTGAGATGAGGATGAGTGATTCAATAGCAACAGCTGCTGCTTCATTGAGGAGGTGTCAACTGAGGGTTAGGCGCCAAATTTCCTACTATAAATTCCCTAGAATTCACTAATAAAGGATAGTAGGCTTTAACATATAGTATAAAGTAATTATACCTATCACTTTTACTTAAGTCTCAGCTTAGTAAACTTTATCAGCATCCATTTTTTCTAACCTTTATTAGGGATATTATTGTTGTGTACAATATTTGGGGGACTCTATAAGAAAAAGAGTAACGATCTGAGCGGGGATCCACAGAAGAAGCGGAAATAAATCAGGGTTTTCTGCCAACTGTGTGTCAAACCATAGAACCTGTAAATGGGAATCTATGAGAAGATTGGGTTAGATGGTACAAGGGAACAAATTCCTATTTCAAGTCATCACAAGTATAATGAAAGTAAATACTGGCTGAGCGTTGAGCTGAGATCTAAGACTTCCATTCAACTACAGATAATAGTCATCATATTCTTATCATCCATCTATATCAACTATCATACAATGCAGAAGAATTGCACAAACATGAACCCATGAAAGTAATAAGTTTATAGGGGTTATTGGCCCAAAATAATCAGACCTATAAATTTTTACATTAGCTTTGTATAAAAAATACCCCTGACCCCTCTTCCCCTTCAATATGATTGCTTGGGCTCAACGCCAAGGGACCATGCCAATAATTTTTCATTATTGTGATAATCCCCTTGTTTGGCATATTGCAAATAAAGTTGCGTGGATGTCACCCTCATTGGGTTGCCCCACTAGTAAAAAAAATTTATCATCTGAACCTCAGGGTTATATTTGATAGCTCGCTAAGCCCTTTTTATTGTTGGGTAATGTAGTGGCTTTGGCCCATCACATATAGAGGCAACTATGCGGTATCTAATACTCAGTCTTGAATATAGCATTGGCTATGCCAGAAGTGACTTCTAAAAACAGTACCTCAGTTTAGGTATAATGTGGTGTTTTGTTTAGGATTGTCGTGATTTTAACCATATGGAATCTTCCAATGATTTAGCATTATTTGGAATGATATAGCCAATCCCGGCAGAATGGTTTATTGACTGAATTTCATGTTATTTAGTTCAATTGCTGGTTAGTTGCTCCCCAATTTGGGTTGAGCCAAAATTAGTATTCCGCTGAGTTTGGTATTTAGGTTCACGTGGGGCCAATCAGTGGCCCTAAATTAGTATAAGGATCACTGGCGACTAATAGCTGAGGATGATCCAATCTGTCAGCAAAATCAGTAGTCAATGCCAACGGCCATTCGTGGTCCATTGTGGGATTTCTGGTGGAAAGCTGATGTATTGCTTCAGACGTTCGCTGCCTATACTGATCCAATGTTGGAGGATCCAACAATTTGAGTTTGAGGCAGCTGAGGTTGTTTCCGGTGCCTCATTTATTAAGATAAGGTGAGAATAGATGTCAGCGAGATGCCAAGATATTCTGAATCAAGCAAGCTACCAAAATGGTTTCCAGCACATTTATTTCAACTTGAAGGTTGAATATAAATTTGACATTTAATTGAACTGATTATTTATATGGTTCACCGGTGATTTATGGCTAAAAACAGACCAAAACTAATTCAGACATATGGAAGGATGGAGTGAGAGGGTCGACGCCAGGGAAGAATAATGTAAATATAGAAGAAGAAGAAGAAGAGAAGTGGTTGGCTGGAAGAATCAGCAGAAGAGCTGATAGGGTGGCGATGGGCGCAGTAGCCCTTTTGTAAATAGTATAAATACCTGGCGCTTCCTTCTCAATAAACATCTCTTATTGCCTATTCTACCTTTTGTTATAAGTTTATATTTTTTTCGTTGGTTGTAGTTTAGGTTAAAGGGGATCCCTGAAATGGCACAGGTGACATGCTAAGGGGTTAGCCGGCGCTGCTAGCCCTGACGCCTAAGGAAAAATGGCAAGGGCTGACCAGTCTTCATACTGGTTAGCCTGCCAACATGCAGAGCCCAAAGTCAATTTTCCAACAAGGATAATTCAGGGAATCTTTATAGTCAAATAACCAGCATCTGAACAATGTTATCCAGACTTTGATAGTCCAATCAAAATCTCACTTTCAAGAAAATTTTATTAAAAAAGTTTAATTTACCACCGCCTCTGGCCACGTCCATTTTCCAATTGATGTCCTCTGATCTACCGCCTACTGCTCCAGTGTGGGGCAGCGGTGCTCCACCACCTAGCGTTTTCCACCCTGCGGGCAAATGCGTTCATATGAGCTCAAGTAGCCCACTGATCTCTTCTGACCAATTTGTCCCCCCACAAAAATTAGCACTCCAACTTGCATGCATCCACCCTTCTCACCCTCATCCTCTCAATCTTCCTCATTCTAACATTTAGTTTTGCCTTGGTGTCAACTATAAGCATTTATTCCCATATGCAAACAAAGTATTAATTCAGCTAGCCACTTCTGCTTTTGCACCAGCTGGCTTTATCAATTTCCACCCTTTGAAGGACTATTTTGACATAGGCTTTCAGATGGAGGAAAACGCTGCAGCAGTGGCTTTGACTCCCCTAATTCACAAATACACTCCCATTTTACCACCCATACTTTGCCTCCATTATGACACCATGCTGTTAGTGTCATTTGCATCCCTCCTTTCCCACCTCCAACCCTAAACATTGTATGAATAGTTGAAGGTGGAGCTTATAGCTTAGGACATGTGGGAATCCAGCCAATTTGTGCTCACTAGTGCATGACGCCTTCTGGATTCCACAAAAATTTTAAAAATTTAAATAAATAAATGAAAGTGCTAATAAAATGGGTTTTAAGATTTTTATTAGATGTGCAATAAAGGGGAAAACAATATCCCTTGACCTCTGATTGTATAGTATTTAAAGTAAATTTGAAGGTCAAGGGAGTATTTAGAGATATGTTTGGATTAGCCTGCATGAGTCCAAATTAGGAAATATGCAGGAATAATGTATTATAATTTAGGAACTTGCATCAGGGCAGCAGAGCGAAGGAAGAGGAATTCTGATTGGCCCAAACATACCTGTGAGGTAACATTTTTATAAACTTGAGCCAATCACCACCTGATAAATTTCTTGCACCTTGGGGGACCCCCGCCAAGCCTATAAAAGGGGGGTTCCCGCACAGGTGCATTGAAGAATTTTGATGGGGTCAGGGGAGTGCCTTCCAATGATTCTCCCAAGGTCTGTGGTGCAGTTGGAGAAATCTGACCTGCTGATTTTACTAATTCCTGTACTGGTTTCAAACTGGTGATTCTCCAATTAATGGGGTTCCACCAAGAATTGACCAGGGACTTTTGGCCAATTTCATCATTTTTTGCATTTTTATAACAATTAAATGAACTCTTAACAGCATTGGAATATTGCAAATGGCCAACATTTCCCTTTTTTGGCAGAACTCAACCTACAGCATTATGATTTCTAGTCTGCAAAGGTAAATGTCTGATATGGCACTAAACTAACCTCATCTTCACTGTTCCCTCTGGTGAAGAGCACCTTAATGCCCCTCACGCTACTGCCACCATAATCCCACATTACTCTGCCATGGCCCAATGAATCCTTTATGCTTGCATTGCAGCAGCGCTAGAGCATTTCTTTTAGGCTTGTGTTGATGATGGTTACCAAAATTGTCCTTTATGTTTTAGTTTGACCATTCTAAAAAGTCCTACCATCATGCCACTTCCTCTGATGCAGCTTCCAAACACTTGTCAGAAGCATCTGAATGGGGCGTTTTGTTTCCCCCTCCCGCCCCCACACTAGCACATTAGGCAATAGTGAGAAATTGGCCCCCACCAAAACCTCCAGCCACATTCACCCACCCAAATTCAGCCCAGCCAATAAAAGTCAGGCTTGGACCACCATCAATACCCAATCATCCACCCATTCACCCACTACCACCCACCCACATTCTGCCTACACTATTATTGTGAACCAAAAACCTTGGGACCTATTGGCTGAGGTTGATGAGTCAGGTAAAATTGTCACAAATGAGAAAACTGGTGAAAGTCTTGGCCTGGATGATTATGAGTGGGCTGAATTTTATAATTCAGGTTTTGATAAAACCCACTCACCCAGATGCTTTGCCCCTAAACCCGATGCCATCCTCTACTAAAGTGACCATCATCTCATCTTAATAGCAGTGGCCCCACCTCATTGTCACCACCTCCACAAAGCAGTGGCCCAATCAGTTGCTCAATTCCATGAAAGGCTGAGCACAGTTGACTTCCCTTTGATTTCCCCAAAGTAGCATGGTAGGAAAACCAAATTGTCTGATGATGCCATAAACGCTGTCTTGCATGTTGCAAAACTAGCTTAATTTAACCCATCTGCTAAAATCACCTGGCAAAGTCTAACCAGTTTGGCTGAGCTCCCAGATGCCTACCATCAAGCTGAACATCATGTTGCGGAATTAGTTGAGGCTGTCTTCCAAGATGATCTTGAGGAAAGTAACCAATATTTCAACCACATCCAACCCCACCACACTGATGCCCCAATGCCCTGGCTCTCCACTTTTGTCCACTACTACAACCATTTTACTTCTGTCATATGAAATATGCCTGTAGCAGAGCTGCCTGACCCCCTGTCAAAATTCTGTGGTTGACTCAAAAACAAACCATTTGACAACATACAGATTGGGCCGATTTTCACACCAAATTCTTGAACTAATAATCTAATTAAAACCTAGTACAATAACACAGCTTAGGTTAATTAAAGCTACGTGGATTTAATTATATTACTAAAGCTTGTGCAAAGTATCCCCACACATTTAGGTTAAGCTTCTCTGCAACTACTCAGCTGGATTGATCAACTCAACGTCATTAATTAATTATTCTATCAGCAGCTTGGGACAGATACATTTGCACAGTTGGGCCAATTATCTCCACCCCAATCCCTGGCAACTAGTACTGATTAATTGGGACCAATATTAAGAAATTTGTATACAAAATTATTTGGGGATGGCCCTAAGTTACATTTAAAAGTCCCATGGACAATCAAATGAATGAACAACATAATCAATTTTCTGCCCAAGGTGAAATTCATATGTTAATCCACATAATTGGCATGATAGCACTTGCACATGGACTTCCTGAAAGGGAGTACCTAGTGCTATCAAGGGAGAGGCCTGCTGACATCCTGATTAAGGGTATGTCATCTATTTTAATGGAGGCAAGGATTTCACAGAAGGTGTATTTCATCAGCAGTATGATGAAACTCAAAACAAAATGTCTTAGGACAACTTTTCATGCTTTTATCACAATCTTTTACCTAAAATCCTCCCAATTTTGTGAGTATTTTGCCACCAATAAACCTAAGAAAAGGTTTCAGTTGTATCAGTTCAAGGGCTGAACTGAGGTGGTAAAATATCTGTTGACATTTTGTACTCTGATGTGGCCAGAAGATGCCCTAGAGGTATAAATACCAGTGCCTGGCCTAATGAATTATTATCAAATAATCTAGTCTAATAAGGTTTTTTTATTTTATCTTTAATTAATTTGTATCTAAAGTAACTTTTGGAGAGTGTCAGTAAGCTGGGATCTCAGGATCCCCAGCTTGCCACTTTGACTGCCTCAGCTGAAGTTTCCAATTATGAGGGGAAAATTAAACCTAAAATTGGCCAGAAAGGTTGGAGCCATTTTCATATGCTTAGCGCATTTTCAAACAGTTCTAAAACTGTAAGCAACTGGTCAAATTGAGCATACACTGGCCAAACCAAGCCCAATTTACCATGCATGATTTAAATAATCAAGTGAGAGATCCTCAGATCTTGACAATTGGTGCTCACTCAATATTGTTGACACTCACCAAGATGAATTTAAATAAACAATTCCTGGTAGATTTGGCCAGATGAGAAAACAACATTATGATGGAAATTAGCTCTGATATGAGTGCCTCCAGCTCCCTGGATCTTATCATGGTGAGGGGAGCTGATGTGGAAACAAGCCTGATTGACCTAATCAGCTTTAACAATGTTGTTATAACAAGTGATTTGCATACCTTGACCAACATGGAGAAAACAACTCATGATAACAGAGAATTTAGAACTGATTTTATATGCTATTGTGTCCACTTAAATTTATAAAAAGGCTAATAAGCTGGCCAATCTAAAAAAAATTAGAAAAGAAGAAAAAGAATAAGAATAACATATAAAATATTAGCATTGCATACAAAATAAAATAAAGTATATATATATATCTATATATTATTTCTCAAAGGTGTTTTTTTGTCGGTGTGAAATATCTCCCTTAATACTGTATCAAAATTAATGTTTGATACGCCATTTTGAAGATTATTTTTCCCTCTAATGATGAAAAATAAGTAAATTATTATTTTCATAGTAAAATAAAAAGTTTTATATGTAACAAGTGAAACCCTTACATGTTTTCGATGGCATTCAGTATATTGTTACGGCTGAGCAGTTTGATATTTGGTTGATTCAATACTTAAAAGGTTGTGGCAAGCGGTTAGTGGTTTTGGGTTTATTAATATTATATTATTTCTCAAATGTGTATTTTTATTTCTATGAAATATCTCTCTTAATACTGTATCAAAAATTAATGTTTGATACACCATTTGAAGATTATTTTTATCTCTAATAACAAAAAATAAGTAAATATCTTAAAATTTTTGTTTTCATTAAAAAATTATATTTTAAAACTTATATTATAGAAATTTCATTTAAGAATTACATGTATAAAGTGACATGGTGGTGCCAAAGTCTCTGAATAGAATAGAATAAATGTATAAATAACATACAAACAATGTATAAATGTATAAACAACGTGTCAATCAAATTAAAACAAGTAAGTAATACAACTTTTGCAAAAGCAGTGGAGCACTATTCTAACCTCAATAATATTGAGGTAGCAAGCGTTTGTTGTCATAATTTCTGAAAAAAAGTAAATTTTCTTATAAAAATAGTAAGTTTTTTGTTAAAAAATTAGTTAATATACAAATAATGTGAAAAATATTTTTATTTGAATTAGAAAAAAATTTATTTTGAAATATACATCACACTATTTGTATACTTACCAATTTTTATTAATATTTTTTCACAATTTCAAAAAATAGTTTTCTATTTAAAAATTATATTTTATTTTTGTTATGTTAATACCAGTTTGCATCATTCATTATTTGCAATAATCCATTTTACTGATTAAGTACTATCCATAGGATAGTCATATAAGGAATCCTATTACCAGAAGTGATGCAAAGTTTTTATGGGTCACCTAGTATATAAAATAATAATAAAAAAAGTATATAACTAAAAAAAGTAAAAATATATATTACCTAATTATTACTTTAGTTAGCACTTGGGGTGGTGAGAGGATCCTACACCAGAATTGTCAGCAGTTCAGTCCAAAATTAACAATAAGAGGATTCTACTCCTGATTTGTCAGCTGGTCAGGCCAAAAAAGGATTTAACTCAAGATTCATCAGCTGGTTGGGCCAAAATTAACAATAATGTGAATTCAACTCAAGATTCATCACTGGTCAGTTTTGGGCAATTGCCCTCCCAGATGAGAAATAAGAATGTTGAAGGTTGAATTCAGCCAAAAGAGGAAATGTCAGCCTTTTACAATTTTCTGATGTGGTTAAGAATTTGTTTATTAATGAAAATAAGGAAGTTGAGAAGATTGACCAAAAGTCCCTGGCTGATTCTTGATGGAACCTCATTAATTGGAGAATCACCAGTTCAAAACCCATACAGGCACTAGTAAAATCAGCGGGTCAGATTTCTCCAACCTCGCCACAGACCTCAGGGGAATCAATGGAAGGCACTCCCTGACCCCAACAAAGTCCTTCAATGCACCTGCGCAGGGACCCCCCCCCTTTTTTTTATAGGCTTGGCGGGGGTCCCCAAGGTGCAAAAAATTTCTCAGGTGGTTATTGGCTCAAGTTTATAAAAATTTTACCTCATGGGTACATTTGGGCCAATCAGAATGTCTTCTTCCTTCACTCCGCTGCCCTGATGCAAGTTCCCAAATTATGATATGTTATTCCAGCATATTTCCTAATTTGGACTCATGCAGGCTATTCCAAAAATATTCCCAATTTCCTCTCAACCTTTGAAATTATTTGAATACTAGATAATTGGCGGTCAAGGATCATCATTTTTTCCCTTATTGTGTGCTTAAAAAAACCATAAAAATCTCATTTTTGTTAGCACTTTATTTATTATTAAAATTTTTATAAAATCTTTGTGGAATCCAGCAGGCATCAAGCACCAAGTGAGCACAAAAAAGCTGGATTCCCACAGTCAGGTTGAAATTAACAATGATGATCAGTGAAGGTTAATTGGGAATCATAGAGCTTATGTTCAAGTCAAGTGGTGGTTATGTCAAATTCTGTGGTTGGCTCAAAAATAAAACCTTCAACAACCTACAGATTGGGCCAATTTTCACACCTAATTCTTGAACTAATAATCTAATTAAACCTAGTATAATAACACAGCTCAGGCTGATTATTGCTACATGGATTTAATTATATTAGTAAAGCTTATGCCAAATATCCCCACACATTTAGGTTAACCTTCTCTACAACTACTCAGCTGGATTGATCAACTCAACGTCAATTTAACTAATTATTCTATTGGCAGCTTGGGCTGAATACATTTGCACAGTTGGGCCAATTATCTCTACCCCGATCCTTGGCAACTAGTACTGATTAATTGGGACCAATATTAAGAAATTTGTATACAAAGTTATTTGGGGATAACCCTAAGTTACATTTGAAAGTCCCATGGACAATCAAATGAATAAACAACATAATCAATTTTCCGCCCAAGGTGAAATTCATATGTTAATCCACATAATTGGCATGATAGCACTTGCACATGGACTTCCTGAAAGGGAGTACCTAGTGCTATCAAGGGAGAGGCCTGCTGACAACCCAATTAAGGGTATGTCATCTATTTCAATGGAGGCAAGAATTTCACAAAAGGTGTATTTCATCAGCAGTATGACAAAACTCAAATCAAAAAGATCTTAGGTCAATTTTTTATGCTTTTATCACAATCTTTTACCTGAAATCCTCCCAATTTTGTGATTATTTTGCCACCAATAAACCTAAGAAAAGGTTTCAGTTGTATCAGTTCAAGGGCCAAAATGAGGTGGTAAAATATCTGTTGCCATTTTGTATTCTGATGTGGCCAGGAGATGCCCTAGAGGTATAGATACAGCCACCTGGCCTAATGAATTATTATCAAATAATCTAGTCTAATAAAAGTTTTTTTTATTTTATCTTTAGTTAATTTGTATCTAAAGTTGCTTTTGGAGAGTGTCAACAAGCTGGGATCTCAGGATCCCCAGCTTGCCACTTTGACTGCCTCAGCTGAGGTTCCCAATTATGAGGGGAAAATTAAACCTAAAATTGGCCAGAAAGGTTGGAGCCATTTTCATATGCTTAGTGTATTTTTGAATGGTTTTAAAACTGTAAGCAACTGGCCAAATCAAGGATCCACTGGCCAAACTTCAGCCCAATTTACCATGCAGGATTTAAATAATCAAGTGAGCAATCCTTGGATTTTGACACTCCCCTCCCCTCTGCCATGGCAGGTTAGTGGTATTCCACTCCCCACCTGGTTGGAGGTTTTGCTTTGTTTTGTTATTCCATTCATTCATTCTTTTCTGCTCAAAGAGTATCATAATGTCCAACCCTGGTTGGTGTACCTCAATAAATTAAATTTGATAGTCCAATCAACTATAGTATAATGGTATTCAGTTTTGGAAAGATTAATAAAGTTGATCAGTTATATTGCATGATGATTCAGGAGGGGTTTATGTGGTTGGAAGGACAATTTCACCTGCATAGGTTTACAAACTGTAATGGTGCAGCCTGCTTAGTAAAAGTCACTGGTGCACTTGCTTATTAAATATAATGTGTGCCTGCTCACTAAACAAGGTGAAAGGAGTAAATGGGATCTAAAATATATAAAGACTGGAGTCAAGTCAACCTACCATATATAGATTATGCCAGAGCTCATCATAGAATTTAATTTGCTTACTTATACCAGAGAAACAATATAGGTTAATTTAGATCATGGTAATTAATTCAAGTCTTTAATAGACTGGCATCTGGTTATAGAAGTTCTATTATCTGGGTACCCCTATATAATAACCCAATGATTATCTGACACAATGATATACCTATCCCTTTAGTCCATGTATTTACATACCCAACTGTCCAATATTAGTGGTTGACCCAAAAATAAACCCTTCAACAGCCATCAAGTCAGGATGAACACCCTCTTATAGCTTGGGCCAATTACCCAGCAATCACTATGGCTGATTACTTCAATATTGACTCGGGCTGAATATCTCAATATCAATTTAAGCCAATTACCTTTTGACAGCTCAGGTCATATATGTTGCTTAATTTGGGTTGATTAAACATACAACAAACTCAGCAACTGGTCACAATCAATTGGGTACTATATTGACCATTTGCCTTTAGAAATCATCTGGGGATCAATTCCTAAACAGCTCTATAAATCTTTGGGCCAATAACATTAATAGTAAGATTGCCCCTCAAATTATTGCAATCAATTTTTCCACCCTATGAGAATTTTGTATGTTGATCCTCATAATTGGCACAATACACTTGCACATGGACATCCCAAATGGGGGTATCTAGTACTATTGAGAGCATGCCAATATCTTGATTAGGAATATATCATTTACCTAAAATTGATGCCAAATTTCCCAAAAGTCATATTAAGTCAGCTTTATGACAAAACTCAAATTGGGTTGATTTTAGGATAATTTTGCATGTTCATGTTGCAATTTTTGTCCCTGAAACCTTCCCAAATATGAGAGTATTTTGCTACCAATAGCCCTAGCAATAGATCCTGGTCATATCAACAAGGGCTAGACTGAGGAGGAAAATAATTATCTGTGGAAATTGTGACCCCAAGATGTGGCCAGGGTATGACCAAGAGGTATAGATACCGGTGCCTAGCCTGGTGAATTAGCATCAAATATTAACATCTAATAAAGATATGCTTTATTAATTTGTTTTTGACTGGTTTTTATATCAGTCTTTTCTTGAAGAGTGTCACCATGCTGTTAAGTCAAAAATCTTCAGCTTGTATCTTTGCCTGCCTTGGTAGTTCCCAAATTCAAGGGAAAATCACCCACAAATGACCAAAAGAGCTGTATCATTTTGGATAAGCCTAGCGAGCTTCTGAAAGGTCATAAAACCATAAGACACTGGCTAAAATTGAGGATCTCTTGGCCAAACTTCTTCCTGAATATACATGTAGGATTTATTTTACCAACTGAGCGATCCTTGGATTGAACACCAATCATCACTGGATCAGCTAAAGTTCCAGTCACTGGCTAATTCGATACCCCCAAATCATTGGTGGGGGGAGGTGGGCAATAGCAGAATGCTAAAAAGCTAAAGGCTGGTACTAATCTTATCTGAGGCATCTTAATATCCAATAACTAAGATCAAAAATTATACTTGAGTTATGGTTGTGAATTGGCAAGACCCCAAACATAAATTACAATCCAAATATCTACACAAAATGAATCCAGGCTTGAAACTAATTTGTGGCCAACCCTTACCATTTTAGCTGAGCCATTATGGCAGTATAGACTTAGGAAGGCTTGGTCCATGCCACCTACTTTGAAATTTTTGCGTGAGATGACTCGGTTCCCTTACCAGTTTTCTCTGGCCAATCTGTGAAATGAGCCATTAAATTTTACTTGGGCTCAAACTATGGCTAAACTGGCATGAACCAGAGTGCTTCAAATTAGGTAGCATCATATATTAGGCCATAGTTAAGCCATTATAAACTCACGTCTATAAATTTGATATCGAATTCGCCAAGGGAAGCTAAATAATGAACCTTGCAACCTGACTTATCTGTAGTAGAATACGTAGGTATCTTTCTAACCGGGTATAACTTTGAAAAAAGTTTTGATCCATAGGTAAAGGCTGCCAAAAGCTAGGCTATCAAAACTTGGGGGTGGCATGGAAATGCGCTTAAGCCGGATTTTCTCTAAACGAGCTTGCCTTTTGGCGCGGACGGACATATGCTTGGAGGGGATGATTTGAAGGTTTCCGGCCTTAGAAACCGCCGCAACTCGGTCGGAGAAGTTTTTGGAGGGGGTCAGATTGTTACACAGCTTGAGGTATTGGAAGTAATCCTCAAACCCCTCGCTCGAGATATCATCAAAGACAAAGCGACCAAGCTTGCCCTGTCGAAACGTCCTAAGGACATTCTGGGCGGCGGCATAGGTATCAGGAACGCCGCCCTTGGAGAGCAACCCAGCATGGCTGGCAACCCGGTTAAGGAGCTCGTGAACACTGTCCGTTGGCTCACCGCCGAACCGGTCAGTATAGAACTTGGCGGCCCCCAGGTCGTTCAGCCGGAATAGCAAATAGTCTACAAGTAACTCGGGATCGGCGAGGTGGTCATGAATCCCACCTGAAGTTAAGGGTAGCCAAGCCAATAATTTGGTCAACTTGGTTAATTTATATCGCAGTTTAACTAAGTTGGATTTACCTGTCAAGGCTACTTTAAGCGAGATTTGCGGGTCAGGGATATGTGGGATCATAACCCCTTAGATGTAAGAACCTTGGACGTATGGCTTACCGGGAGTATCCACCAAATAAACGAGCGGGTCCTCGGAGACTTTGACTTGACTCCCAATCGAGCGGGTGACTCCAGGCTGGGCGCCAGTCTTCACCGCTTTACCCTTGTTGGCGCCGATTCGGCGTAAAGCGTTGATGAGAGACGACTTGCCCACGTTAGGCATACCAACCACCATGATGTTTATAAAGGGGAACTTGAGAGGGTTCTCCTTAGCTTTCCCTAGATTCGATTACCCTTAGTCCCCATATCCGCTTACTGCGAGCAATCTCTAGGATCTTCTTGGTGTTGATGTTGAGGTCAGCGGAGGTGAACAAAAGTTGATCTTTGGTGTAGGAAAGCATACGGTTGCGGATGGTCTTCAAGGTCAGGTTAGCTTTGACTACGAACTGGTTACACTTTGGGACTCCAAAGGGATGAGATCACACTTGTTATACACGACAATGCGCGTAAGGCGGGACGCGAGTGCCCTCCCCGCACCATTGCGCGGGATCGTGGCCAATAACTCTTCAAATTTGGGGTTAATGCTTGACAGCGGGATCCGCGCGTCACGCGTCTCCACCAACAGGTCGATGGAGCTAAGCTTCTCCTGCATCAGCCGCAGACCTTTGGCCATGTGGCCCGGGAACCAATTGATGGCCCGCTCCGGCACCGTATAGGTCTTTCGAAACCCTTCAAACCCTTTCTTGACGAGCTGTTCCGCCGAGAGACAACGAGGCGTTACCATAACCATTCTATCTATACTAGAAAATTAGTTACATTGGAACAGTTGATTTAAATTGGTATAAGCTTAACAGTTCGGTTAAAAGTTTTTTTAACCTTGCAATCCTTTTCGATTTATTACTCATAACTAGTCTTTTCTATATCAATAAGCTTAATTTAGAAAATGTAATAAACGGTGCCCAAAGTCAATGGGGTGTGTATATTGGCAACGTTTGCAGTAGCTGACTATTAACAAATCAACCTAACATAAAGTAATTGACCTTCCGATTTGTTATTATCTGCCTAAAACAGCACCCCAAGAAAATCCCCTTTACTGGAAAATAGTAGATTACTTAGCCTACGATACTTGTAATCTAAGGCCACGCCATTATAAATAGCTAGGCTAGTTTGCAAGTAGTTAAAATAAGCAGGCGTACGCTGAATACATTTGTATCATTTTTTACTGAATCATAAACTCTCTATAAAATTCAGCTAAACCGACGAAGGCCGAACAGCCTCCCTCGAAATAAGGAAGATGATATAGAGTAATTAAATTTACCACGCAAAAACCCAAAAGGTACGGCAAAGCGGTACATAAAAGAAAACTAACCGCCAGTTAGAAATAAAATCAAATACCTTTGAATTGCTACCGAATTACCAAATCACGGACGCAACCTACCAGTTAAAACCAAATACTTGAAACCGATCCCTTTTCCGACCCAACTTGAACTATAAAGGGCTATACAAGGGCGGTCAAGGTTGCGCATTAAAATTTGGCAAGGTTAAGGCTAGGGCTTGACTAAATTATAAAACCAATCATGTCACCCGCCGCATGAAACGAGTAAGGTTCAGGCGGCGTAAAGGAATAAGGCAAAAAAAATAAAATGTTCCATTACCCATATAACCAAATTTAAAACGCGATCTGTCCCAACTGCTTACTTGGTAATTGTAAAAAATCCCCAGTTAACAACTATCAATGATAAGCGGGCAGCTAAGACTTAGAAATAGCAAATTTCCTGCGATCGGTAAACCGATGGAACACCCATTCCCCCAATTTTTTAAATCTCTAAACATCTTATTTTTACCTTAAAAAGCAAATAAAACCTGGCCACCCTTAAACAATGAAAATAAGCTCCCCGCCCTATAAACCAGAATAAACAACCCTCACTTTAGACCTGAAAGCCTAAAATTGTACCCAAGTTGGCCTTACTCCCAAGAGGCGGGCGCACATTTACCAACAATTAGGAACTTAAAAGATCATAAACTAGATGCCCCTATAATAACTTTCTAAATAGTTACCTAACCTTATAATCGATGGCTCAGCTAAAAACAAGCTAACCGATTACAAAGATAAGCTTCAGCTTTTAAGACTACCATACGAGGTGATATACACCAACCTCGCTATCGTTTACATGGCATTATATTCTGATAGTAGGGTATCACCTAATCCTCTTCCATCGGATAAAAATTCTACCGAAAGCTAAATTTAAAAACTTGAGCTCGTTCGATGTAATCTCTATATATTATTTCTCAAAGGTGTTTTTTGTCGGTGTGAAATATCTCCCTTAATACTGTATCAAAATTAATGTTTGATACGCCATTTTGAAGATTATTTTTCCCTCTAATGATGAAAAATAAGTAAATTATTATTTTCATAGTAAAATAAAAAGTTTTATATGTAACAAGTGAAACCCCTACATGTTTTCGATGGCATTCAGTATATTGTTACGGCTGAGCAGTTTAATATTCGTTTGATTCGATACTTAAAAGGTTTTGGCAAGCGGTTGGTGGTTTTGGGTTGATTAATAAGCTTAACGGTTTTAATAATGCCGTTAGTGATTGGTTGATATGATAAGTTAATTGGTTTTGGTAAATAGTTGGTGGTTTTGGTTGTTTCGATAAGTTTAGGCTTGTTTTACGAATACGAAGCAGTTGGTGATTGGTTGATTTGGTATATTTAATGGTTTTTAACCGATTTAGAAAAAAAGAAAAAAACATACATACAGATCGAATTGATAACCTTCTTCTTTTTCAATGTTTGTTCGCGCATAACTGAAAATACTGGACCGATTTGGATGATCATCTCCAAAAACCGAGGATGCTCCAACTTGGGTCCCATTTTACTTTTGTAAGTATTGGTCAAGTATCTGCCCGTTAATTTAGTAAATAAAAAATGAGCTCGGAAGCGATGGATCTCTATATATTATTTCTCAAATGTATTTTTTGTCGGTGTGAAATATCTCTCTTAATACTGTATCAAAACTAATGTTTAAAACACCATTTTGAAGATTATTTTTACCTCTAATGACAAAAAATAAGTAAATATCTTAAAATTAATGTTTTCATTAAAAAATTATATTTTAAAACTTATATTTTAAAAATTTCATTTAAAAATTACATGTATAAAGTGTCATGGTGGTGCCAAAGTCTCTGAATAGAATAGAATAAATGTATAAATAACATACAAACAACGTATAAATGTATAAACAACGTGTCAATCAAATTAAAACAAGTAAGTAATACAACATTTGCAAAAGCAGTGGAGCACTATTCTAACCTCAATAATATTGAGGTAGCAAGCGTTTGTTGTCATAATTTCTGAAAAAAAGTAAATTTTCTTATAAAAATAGTAAGTTTTTTTGTTAAAAAATTAGTAAATATACAAATAATGTGAAAAATATTTTCATTTGAATTAGAAAGAACTCTATTTTGAAATATACATCACACTATTTGCATATTTACTAATTTTTATTAATGTTTTTTCACAACTTCAAAATTAGTTTTTTTTATTTAAAAATTATATTTTATTTTTGTTATGTTAATACCAGTTTGCATCATTCGTTATTTGCAATAATCTATTTTTATTGATTAAGTACTATCCATAGGATAGTCGTATAAGGAATCCTATTACCAGAAGTGATGCGAAGTATTCGCATGGGTCACCTAGTCTATATATTATTTCTCAAAGGTGTTTTTGTTGGTATGAAATATCTCCCTTAATACTGTATCAAAATTAATGTTTGATACGCCATTTGGAAGATTATTTTCCCTCTAATACGAAAAATAAGTAAATATCTTAAAATTAATGTTTTAATTAAAAAATTACATTTTAAAACCTACATTTTATATATTTTAAATTTATTTGAAGTGGACTACCCTGGATGATACTGTACCGATTAATGGAGAATCAAATTAATGGGAAAGAAGGATAAAACCTAGAAACCCTTCACATGCAGCGCTCTGATAGGCCAGGAGCTCTATGGACCGCTTTGCTATTTGCTATCTCGGTTCAGGTATTAGTATGCAATGCCAACATAGTTATAATTGTCCCCTACCCAAAAGGATATGTTAGCTTGACTATTTATCATCCATTAATTTTTAAAAATAACTACTTTATTTTAATTTTACTTATTATAACTTAAAATACCTGTTTAAGTTGTTTCCCCTAATTTATTACCTGTTTAAGTTGTTTCCCCTAAATTATAAAATATCTGTGCCAAGTTAGGTTGAATTTGGTTCAGTAATTTAAAAGATGATATGTTACATATATACACATAATATTTTTTAATTTAATTTATTGCGGGGAAGGCTGACCATGGGATGGACACTTCCGAATATGACCCAAAAGAGACAAAACTTAGTAACAGGGAAGGCACCCCAGAGAAGCAATATTATCTCATCCATCTAGTACTAAAAAAGCAATGTTATCTCTTATTGCCAGCGGGAACACCACTTATGGGGAGGGGGAGGGAACGTGTGAAGGGGCTGTAGCCTCAATTGAACATGTGTGGAGGAAGGGGTCTGATTTGATAAACCAAACTGGGAACCAGGAGGAGACCAGCTGTCAGCAACGCGGTGGGAGGTATCCAAACATCCACGCTTGAAAGTGGTCCACCAAATGAGACCAGAATCTGTGGACAGCTTCTGGGAGGGTGGGGGTGGAGCCTGCAATGGCATCCAAGACAATCATGTGGATAGTCCACATGGTGATTGCAACCACCAGAGCATGTAGGGATGGTGGAAGGGGGGAGGCCATTGATAGAGCAAACATATCTCTTGACAGACTGAAGGGATGTGTTTGATCCTGGCCAAGCAGACGTTGAACTTTGCACCATATCACTTTAGAGGTAGGACACTTCTCCAGATGGTGGAACAGCGTTCCATACTAGCCACACATGATACAGGATGAGTGTAAAGTGTTAGAGCGCTCAGCTGTACGATACACCCACCTCAGGCAGTGCCACACATGGGAGCGGACTTGAGGCTGCAACAGAGGATGGTGTGCGTATTTCCAGATAGTCTTTTGGGTCTCAGTGGAATAAGGGATGTCCATCATGTCCAGGTAGTCCACCCTGGATAGGACTTGGGGTCGAATGGGGATCACGCCATCATGGATGGGTAGCCCCTGTACCTCTTGTGTGAACTGAGGAGAGGGGCGGCCTTTTTGGGTTGTATGTCCACTAATACGAATTCTCCACTCTGCACTTCGCATGGAGAGTAGGATTCGTTTGTAGTGGGTTTTAGTCCCGTGAGGACCTGTGGCTGATGTGTGTGATGCGAGGTATTTCATCAGGGAGTGGGGGTTTGATGGATTGTTGAGGCCCAAGGCTGAGGAGAAGTTGGAGTGGGCTGCGCGGGACCAGTGTTGGGATGGGAGTGTAGGAGCAGTGACAGCCGCAATCCAGGTGCCCAGGATCTTGGCAGCATGGGCTTTGAAGTCAAGCAGGCCCATGCCACCTTGATGATAGGGGCCAAACATGACCTCTAGCTGTACTGGTGGAGGGCGGCCTGACCAAAGCCATCCTTGCAGCAGGGCATACAAGGATTTGAAAAAGCTTGGGGAGAAGGGGATGGCGTGGGCTCCAAACCAAACTTTGGAGAGGAGCATAGAGTTGGCTAAAACAACCCTGCCAGTAAGGGAAGTAGGGTGGGCTCTGAGAGAGGCAATGCGCTTCATCACGTTGTCTAGAATACAACTCTCCATTACTGCTGATGAATATCCACCTGCCTCCACCCACACGCCCAGATGGTGGACCAGCCCTATGATAGGGCGTGGCATGAAGGGGAGCACCAGTGGGGAGGTGTGGGGTGAGCTGGGAGGGCGAGCACATGTGCGAGCAGATGGGCCAGGCTGGGAATTAGTTGCTGGGGCCCAGGAGTTCTGAGACTGACCAAGGAGGATGATTTCAGTTTTGGAAGCGTTCAGTGCCACATTACTTACCTGGGAATACTCCTGGATGAGAGCTTCAAGTGTGCATGCATCTTGATTATTAGACACCCCAACCACACAGTCATCTGCAAACGCCATCATCTTGACTGGGGCTTGGCCTGGCACATGGACCCCAGTGAGTTGGGCATTCACGTTTTGAAGTAGTGGGTCAAGGCTGAAGTTGTATAAGAGTGGGCTAAGGGGGTCCTCTTGTCGCAAGCCCCTTTGAGGGCGGACTACTTCTTTTAGGAAGCCAGGGCCATGTACTGCCATTGTTGCAGATTCTGTGAGCAGCATCACCCAGTTGATGAAGCGAGGGGGTAAGCGGAACTGATGGAGGCAGGCCCTGAGGTATTCCCAGTCTAATATATCGAAGGCCTTCTGTTGGTCCAAGAATACAAGTGCCCCAGAGGCTGTGGACTGGCATGCGTTAGCCACAGAGTGCACGTTGTCCCAAATTGACCTTCTGGGTATGAAACTGAATTGCTCTGGGGAGATGGTGGCAGATGCTACAATCCCTAAACGGTTAGCCATGATTTTAGTTAAAAATTTTGTATCTGTGTTAGTTAAAGAAATGGGGCACCAGTTGGCTAAGTCTAGCTTATCCCCTTTCTTGAAGAGTGTGACGGTGAAGGCCTCTTGTCCTCCTGGTAGGAGACACATTTCCAACAGGCTCTGATTAAGTGAGGCGAGCAGCAGTGGGGATATATATTTGAAGTACTTTTTGTAGAATTCATATGGAATGCCATCTGAGCCTGGGCATTTCTGGTTTGGTGCACCGCGGATGGCTGTCCATAATTCATTCGGAGTAAACAAATTCATTATTTCCAGGTATCAAGAAATGGTGTGGATGTTGGCTTGGTCAAGAAATTCTGCCACTTCAGCCAGCTGAATTGGATCAGACCAGTATAACTCGGAGTAATACTTCTGTGTCTTGATTGCCACTTCAGCTGGCATATTTACAATGGAATCATCCGATCTTTGCACCTGTGTGCAGGCCACACTCTGATGTGGTGTGAATTTTTTTTTAAAAAATATGCAGTGCACTTGTCACTCTTTGTGATGCGTTTGGCCCTGTATTGAACACAAACCCAATGTTTGTGTTGCCTTTTGAGCGCGTTGAGGTGGGTGGCTGATTCTGCCCACTTCTGGCCCCATGCAGGGCTGTATCCTGTAGCCAGGATGTTGGACTCCAGGTGTGCCAACTCTGCCAGAGTGCGCGAAATGACAGCTGAAGTGGCTCATGAGTGTCTAAAGGAGAGGTGGTGAGAGTGGCGGATGGCATCCTCTTTGAAGGTTGCCCATGTGGAGATGGGGTCCGCGCAAAATGGTGCCATGAACTCTTTTTCACCAAAGCTGCTGATTCCACCCAAGTGGAAAATCCTGGCGATGCGAGTTTGGGGGGCGGAGCTTGCACCAATGTGGGGCCTTAGCCACTGTGGTGGGTAGGTGGTAGGTTATTAAGACCAGTTGGTGGTCAGAGAATTCCATTTTTGTTGTCTTGAAGTGGGAAATGTGGGGTTGGAATTTCGCCGGCGTAAGGATAAGGTCTATGTGGGACATGGACCTTAATTGGCCGTTGTGGACATGGGGGCGCATCATGCTTTTGAGCAGTGGGGCATGCCGCGGCAGCGCATCCATTAACCCAAGGGTGGCCTTTAGAACGCACAGTTCTACGTGACGCTGGGGGGTGTGGGAGGAGGAAAGCCACCAGTCCATTGGTGTGTTTAGCCAACAGTTCATGTCACTGACTACAAAAGGGTCTGGGGGTAGTGGGAGGGATTTGTCCGATGAAAAAAATTCCTGACACTCTTATGCACCATTTGGGGCATAAATGTTGATGATAGCGTGCACCACGTCAGCCCATGAGAAAGTGACAATGAGGACTTGGCTATTGAGGAAGGATTCTGACGATAAAAATTTGAAGAAATTGTTTCTCCAAACTAGCACCCCACAGTGCTCAGACCAAAAGGATAGGGATGGGAGGAGCATGGTTTTACAAGCCTCCTCAGAACCTCGTGGACAGTGGGACTCCTGGATGGCCAGGATATCCATGGGTAAATTTTGTTGTAAAAACTCAGTTTCCTAGCCTAGGATGGCAAGGCCTTGAGTCCAGTGATATTAATGTCCCTAAAGTGAAGGTTTCCCCCATAGCACCTTAGGTGTGAGGGGTGGGCACCCAGGCCCACTAGCCTCCTCTAGATCCCCATGGGCCTTCACAGCAGCGCGGGTGTTTGCAGCAACACTATCAGTAGTTTTGTTAATTTTTTCAGAAAGGTTTGCATTAGCTTTTGCCTTCGCTTTTTGTTTCCCCGATGTTGGACAAATTTTTTGTGGTGCAGATGAGTTCGGTGCACCATCAAGCAGGGTGAAAATTTTTTTCAGGTAGGTTAAAGGCCAAGTCAGTTTTGACCAGAGCTTGGTTGCAAAGATCAGGAGAATTTGAGTCACCCATCAGATCCTCAGATCGGGAGGCCCAATTGGTATTGGCTTCCCAATCTGATTGGTTGATGGATTCCCAAGTTGCTTCCGCTGCAAAGGTTTCAATGTCCTCCTGGCGTTGGGAGTGTGGGATAGCGGTGGTGACTTTGGCCGCTTCCTTGGCCGCGGCCCTGTGGGCCTGCTTGGCCTTCTTCTGCTCTTTTGGGGAAATAGGCTTTACCAGTAGGTAGCAGCCTTGTGCTCCCCACGGGAAAGCCTCTTTGGTGCTTGGGGTTGGTTTGTAGTGCGCCTCTCCACTAGCCATGGCCGCCAAGGGGTGCTCTTGGAATGTGATGCCCTCCTTGGTGGGGCATGCGTGTGCCTTATGGATGAACGCATCACAGTGAGTGCAGATGGGGGGCGCGCTGTCCATGGTCACCCAGAAAGGGTGGGTGGTATGCCCTTCAATATTAATAAAAGTGGAGTGCGGGATCTGGGTTAGGTCCTTTGCAATCTCCTCAGTTGGGGTCAGAACTGCGATGGCTTTGCCGGTGTACAGGTGTGGCATCAGCATAAAGCGTTGCATTTCAAAAGAATGTATTTTGCCATAGACGGAGAGACCATCTTTCAGGTGTTGTTCCAAAATGTCACGTTTTACCCTAGTAGGCAAAAAGTCAAACGTGAGGAAAATTTGGTTGGATTTTATCCATCTGGTGCATTTGGTTTCGATGACCTGTTGCCCTTTGGGGAGGTTGATCACTACACACACTGCAGCAGCCTCATCTGCTGCCTCCTTGTTTTCAAAACCTAGGTCCAGCCAACTGTGTAACATGGAGTGCGGTGCGACGTACACTGCGGTCAGGAAAAAGGTGTGCACATCCCCACAAAATTTTTCCCATAAAGCCATTTGCTGGATGTCCAGAAACACGCGGACTCCGTATTCCACTGACAAAAGTGGCTGGGAGTGCGGCGTGTTGATGTACTGGTTGCATTGTGCTTGCCAAGCGAGAATTTCTGGGGAAATAGTGACTGCCAGTTTTTTAAAAAAAGATTTCTATTCTGCCAGTTTCTCTGGGGCGTTTTCAAACGTTTGAGGCCGCAGGCCTACCACCTGCTCCTCTTACCTTACTTTCCCAACTGCTCCCTGACATGGGCGCAGACTAATCTTTTCTTTGAGATTATCAAACTAAATTCAGACTTGAATTGAATAGGTTGCAAAAGTGATTGCAACGAGAGAGAAAAGTGTTACACATAATATTTTTTTATTTATTAGAGATGCTTTGGTTAGCAGGTTGGTGGTATTTGATTGATCTGATAGGTCTAATTTTAATTGGTTAAATGGTTGGTGCTTTTTGATCAATTTGATAGGTCCAATAGATTTAGATAAGTGAATGGTGGTAAATTATTGAATTAATATTTAAATTGGATTTAGCCAAGTGTTGGTTAATTTTGGTTGAATTGATAAATCTTAATTTTATTTGGCCAAGGTTTTAGTGAAATTTGGTTGTTCCTTACATTTAATTAGTTTTACCAATTGGTTGAGGAGTTTTGGTTGATTCAATAGGTTCTTTAATTTTGTCAAGTAGTTTGATGGTATTAAAGTAATTCAATAAATTCATTTGGGTTTGGCTAAGTGATTGGTGGTTTTTGATTGATTTGATATATTCAACTGCTTAGGTAAGCGGTTGGTGATTAATCAGTTTGATATGTTTAATGGTAGTATAGTAGGTCTTGTTATTTTACTACTTCCACCATTAGAGCTCAAGGTAAAAGAGGCAGTTAAAGAAATTAGGTATTAGATATTTATTAAGGTATATTAGGTTGGGTTTAAATTAACCATTTTATAGGTGGAGATTGGGTTGGCATTCTTGCTTTGGGAAGTGGTCTGGGTTCTGAGCTATATTCAGGAATGATTAGTTCTGTTCCAAGGAATATTATATTAGCTTATTGTTCCTTAGGAAGAAGTGAGGTTCCTGTTGGTTTCCATCACACTCCCCTCCTTAAACAAGTTAATAGAAAAACTTTAGACGGCATCCCAATGCAGGTGTCATAATAATTGACCCATTTAAGTGTACAAGTGTATATGAGCCTTTGCCATTGATTTTAGCAATCTTAAATGGTCATTGCCATTTTGGCATAAATTTTTTGAGTGAGATTTGAGTACATCATTTCTAAACAGGAGGACTGTATCCCCTACTGAAAATGGGGTGATTTTGCATTGGAATTTTGTGCCTGTGCCATCATAGACTTTGCCTGGGTATTTATTTCTTCTGTCACTTGATTACAAGTGGTTACAAAAAATTCTTAATTCTCTTTGTTCACTTGTGATTGCAATTTGAAGAGTGTAGACTTTTTGCCAAATAAGACTTCATAAGGGGTACATTGGGATGTGCAATATTTTTTGTCTGATAAGCCCAAAGTATATCTGGGATTGTGCAGTCCCATTCTGTGTGGTTAGATACTGTAGATTGGGATAATGATTCTATTAATGTCTTGTTAAAGTATTCAGTTTGGTCATTGCAGCATGGGTTGTAGGCTGTAGTAAGGATATATGAGGTTCCCACATTTTTTCAAAATTCATTACCCATGTTATTATTGTAGTGGGTCCCACAATCTATAATAATGCATTGAGGTGGTCCAAATACTGAAAAGATGTGGTTGAAAAGAAACTCTGCAACTGTTTGAGCATCCGCTTTTTTGGTGGCAATAGCTACTGGCCATTTAAAAAATATTCTGAGGCTAATAGAATAAATTGATTGCCACTCTTTGATACTGGTGAGATAGGTCCAACAAAATCAGTCCCCACATTTCAAATAGGCCATCTGTAGTAATAGGCGAGTAAATCTGGTTATCCACATGTGATTTATCAAAATCTGACACAGGTAACACCTTTTTACCAACTCACAACAGTCTGTATAGGCGTTTGACTACCAATATGAGCATCTGAGTCATTCCCATGTGGCAGCACGTCCAAAATGTCTCATCTTATCATGATTTAAACTAAGACAGTGTCAGCATTGACCAATCAATGGAACTTGTTGCAGTTCATCTCCGTTTTGGCAATATAAGGTTCCAAAAATGATTATAAATTTTAGGCAAGCTGCTAAAAATTTTGATTTGTACTTGATAGTTGAAGGGATTTTAAACAAAGTCAGAAATTGCCAAATATTCACTAGTTTGGGTTCTAGGTCAAAAGGGAAGATTGCTAAACATTCCTTAGTATCCTTGACTGGAATTCAAGATAAGGCATCTGCTAAAATATTTTGCTTTCATGTAATATGAATAATATCAAAGTTGAATTCCATTAGTACATAAATCCATTGAATTCGCTGGCTTGATGAAGCTGAACCATTCAAAATAGCTTGAAGTGCTGAATTGTCAACAAATATGGTAAATTTTCGTCCTAGGAGATAATAACAAAATTTTCTGAGGGCCCATATCACTGCTGATGTTTCTTGTTCATAGGTTGAATAATTTCTCTCTGCAAAAGTGAATTTCCTTAACATATATTCTACTGGTTGATAGATGTTGAATTTTTCTGTGATAATACAGCACCTAATGCATATTCACTTGCATCAGTAAGTATGTAAAATAGTTCTTCAAAGTTTGGGTTGCATTAGGATTAGGATATCCATTAGTGTCATCTTGAGTTTTTCAAACGCAATATCATGTTGGCTCATCCATATAAACTTGGTAATTTTTTTAAATAGTCTGAATAGTGGTGCTACCAAGTCTCCATACATGGGTATAAAAGTGGCATAGTATCCTATGGTACCTAAAAAGGATCAAATCAATGGAATTGAGTAAGGGCATTTCCACTGTTTGATTGCTTTCATTTTATCAGGATCAGGTGAGCGCCCTTGTGGTAAAAATCATGTAACCCAGAAGTTTCAGTTCTTGGGTAAAAAGATTGATTTTTCTGTATTGAGTGAGAATCCATGTTCCTTAAGTCAGTTTAGGCAGGTCTGGATATCCAAAAGGTGCTGGTTAAAGGATGATGATGCTATTGTAATATCATCCAGATATATGGCTACACAGTTTGTAAGAAAATCTGCAAATACAGTGTTCATTATACACTGAAAAGTTTGTGGTGCTCCTGAAAGGCCAAAGGGCATCCATAAAAATTCAAATTGGCCATATTTTGTCACAAAGCTTGTGTACTTGGTATGTCAGCTGCCATACCAATTTGGCGATAACCTGAAAATAGGTCCAGATTTGTAAAAGATGTTTTCCTGATAAGGAGGCAAAAATAGCTGGAATCAATGGTATTGGGTATGCATCATCTTAAGTTGCTCAGTTCAGTGGCACATAATCAACACATAATCAAAGTTTTCCATTTTTCTTTAGTATCACCACAATTGGAAGTGCCCAAGGGCTCTGACTTGGCTGGATTAATTTGGCCTTTAGCATCTTTGAAATTGATTTACGCACAAATTTATCATACTTTTGAGGTAAGCAGTAAGGTTGTCATCTAATTAGTTGGGCTTTAGTAACAGTGATATAATGTTCTCCACATGATGCCACTGGTAGCTCATCCACATCTAATACTTCTAAGCATTTGAATTAGTTCAATAGGTTCATAACCCTATCTTGGCATTAAGTTGATAAGAATTTGTTTGATCTGATTTGTGCAGTTATTGACTCACAAAGCACCAATTGAGGATTTGTTTCCAGATTAGGGCCATAAGTGATCCTCAGTGGGGCTAGACCTTCCTTGGTGGCTATGGAGTAGGTGCCTGAAACATAATCAATATTAATTTCTAGTGATTTAAGTGTGTGGCGTCCTAATAGTACTGAGTAAGAATCTAGGTCAAAAATGGTGGAATTGATTGTAAATTGTATCCCAGCAATTGATAGTTTGATATCTGTTGCCATTCCAAGCGCTTTTGCTGTGGAGCTGTTGGCAAATGATAATACTTCTATGCTTTCATAAATTGTTTCAATGCCACATTCCCATAAGAACTTACGGGATATAATATTTGCATTAGCTCCTCCATCTACAATTATATCAGTCTTGATGTCTTGGACAATTCCTTGGGTACGTGATGCACCATCATCTGCTAGGAAGGATTCCTCTTCATTTCTTACAGATGGGAGGAGCCGCATTGAACTCAAAAGCTGCATGAGTTTTACTCACAGGGCTGGTGATGAGTGACGGAGAGATGCTAGTTTACACTCTATGGTCGTGTCATTTAGTATATACTGGGCACTAATTCCTGCTGGATTAAAATGATGTTTCTCTACTCTTTTTCTGCTTTGCTTCCTTGGTTCATGTTCTTCTGGGTTTATGAGCCTGTCTGTCCCATTGCCATCTACTTTCATTGGTGTAGTTTCTATATATTCTGGTTCATTTTCCAATACTCTTTCATCTGGTGCAACTGTAAATTGGGAGCTTGGTTTCTTTGGTTAGTATTAATGGTCCAAAAGGTCTGCTACTCTGATACAATCATGTGTTTTTCTAATCTGTTGGGTAGAAAAAGCTTCATAAAGTAACTTTTCTTTAGGTTTATTGCGATTGGGGCATACATGGGAAGTATGGTTCCCTTGACAGAGGCGGCATAGTTTCTTGCAATCCTGAGAGAGGTGTCCTGTATTTTTACAATTATAGCATTGTATAGATGTGTTTTGAGTCCTACTACCATGAGTTAATATTACTGAGAGAGAGTTGAACTTCTCAGTTAATTGATCCAGCTTGGCGGACATGTTTGGATTCATGGGCTTGACTGGAGGGTCTGAAACTCTACGCTCAAAGATACTTCTGTTGTTTGCACTATAATTTGATGCTGATGAGCCAAAGGTATTTGCTGCCTGTTCTTGAGCATAAGTATGTGCATATGAACGCAGTACAGAGATTGCCTTATTGATATCAATGGGTGAAGACTCAATAACTACACGGTGAAATGGATCATGTAAGGTTCCCAAGAACCAGTCCACCGCTTGTGATCTATTGATATAGCAAATAACTTCACTCTGAACTTCCTTAAGGACATTCTGCATTGTAATCCGATGGTGACATGCCAGTATTCCTTTGAATTTATCAATAAATTTATCAATATCATCAAAGTCTTTGAGTTTTAGGTTCATCATTTGAGAAGCAATATCGATGCCTGTGTGGTCAAATCGTTTAGTTGCTGCTTCCACAAACAGGTGCCAGCTAATAAAAGGTTGTTCAACGTCAAACTAATCTGATGCTTCTCCATCCAAAAATCGGCTAATTTGTTTTAGTTTTGTCATATCATTTAGACCAATATCTTCAGCATAGTTCTCATACTTTCTAAGCCAACGCTGCAAATCTTCTGACTCAAAAGGCTTTAGTTCATGACCCAGGAGGTGGGCTAACAAGGGATCAATTGGCGCTTGTTTAGGAGTTTTCACTGGGACAGTTTCCATGGTGCAATTTTGATTTCAATTTTTGCTTGACATCATTAGTATATGAATATGTTTTAGCAGGATCACCAATTGTAGCAGGTCTTGTTATTTTACTACTTCCACCGTTAGGGATCAAGGTAAAAGAGGCAGTTAAGGAAATTAGGTATTAGATATTTATTAAGGTATATTAGGTTGGGTTTAGATTAACCATAATATAGGTGGAGATTGGGTTGGCATTCTTGCTTTGGGAAGTGGTCTGGGTTCTGAGGTATATTCAGGAATGGTTAGTTCTGTTCCAAGGAATATTATATTAGCTTATTGTTCCTTATGCAGAAGTGAGGTTCCTGTTGGTTTCCATCACAGTAATGAGTAAGCAATTTCGTGTTATTTATAATGTAGAGCCTAAATTAATCAGTTCAAATTGACCAATAACAAATAAACCTGAATAACGCTGGTTAAATCCGCTAGTCTTTTTTTAAAGGTTATGAATTTTGAATAACTGGTTTTTTTATCCCATTTAACCGAATACTAAGAGATCTGAATGTTGAAGAAAGTCAGATTCACCCATTAAAATTGGTACCATCCACCTTTTTTGTGAGTGCTCAGAAATCCAGGATTCTTCACATTCTGAGTTTGGGTGACAATGGATTTTGGCATGATCAGACATATGTATTGTTGTTGGTAAGCTTTCACAGGTAAACATTTTGCCCAAAATCATAATAGGCTGATCAGGGATAAATCCCAATAAACAAAAATGGTAAAACTGAAGGTAAGCAGGATATTCAACACTATTCAAATTTGCAATCAGGCTTTTATACCTGATCAATAGAAAATATCCAAAGAGAGAGGGATTTTGGGGGTCTCAAAGGGAAATCAGAAAAAATAAATTGATGGGATTAAAGGATAATATAATGAGGGATTATCCATGATGGATTACAATTTTGGCAGTTTTATAACACTCCCCCTATTTATTTTTATGCTGATTTTCTGGGATTTAGAATTGGCTCATTAATTTCAGGAAAATAAGACTAAGTCGCCTAGTGTGAAATTCTTTAAAGTTGTGAGCTGTTCATCATATTTAAGTTTTATTTGATTAGCTCAATCCTGTGAAATTTCTTGAGCCGTTATTTGATTTAGGTTAGTGAGAATCTTGTCTCATAATTGCTAAATAGGTTTGGGCTAGTATTTAAATCAGAAATAAACGTTTTAAATACTACTTTTCTTTCTCGTTGCAAACACTTTTGCAACCTATTCAATTCAGGACTAAATCTAGTTTTATAATCTCACAGAGGAGATTAGTCTGCGCCCATGTCAGGGAGCAGTTGGGCAAGCAAGGTAAGAGGAGCAGGCGGAAGGCCCGCGGCCTCCAACGTTTGAAAACACCCCAGAGAATCTGGCGGAATAGACAAAAATCTCAAAAAACTGGCGGTCACAACTTCCCTTGGAGATACTCACATGGCAAGCACGATGCAACCAGTACATCAACACGCCACACTCCCAGCCACTTTTGTTGGTGGAATTCGGAGTCCATGTGTATCTGGACATCCAAAAAACAGCCTTATGGGAAAAATTTTGTGAAGATGTACACACAATTTTCCCAACCGCGGTGTACGTTGCACCTCACTCCATGTCACGCGGTTGGCTGGTCCTAAGTTTCAAAAGCAAAATAGCAGCAGATGAGGCTGCAGCGGTGCTCATAGTGGTTGACCTCCCCAAAGGGCAATGGGTCATTGAAACCAAATGCACCAGATGGACAAAATCAAACCAAAATTTCCTCACATTTGACTTTTTGCCTACTATGGTAAAACATGACATCTTGGAGCAACACCTGAAAGATGGTCTCACTGTATATGGTGAAAACAATCTTTCAAAATGCAACGCTTCACGCTGATGCCACACCTGTGCACCGGCAAAGCCATTGCAGTTCTGACCTCAACTGAGGAGATTGCGAAGGACCTAACCCAGATCCTGCACTCCACTTTTATTGATATCGCAGGGCATACCACCCACCCATTCCAGGTAACCATGGACAGCGCGCCCCCATTTGCACCCACTGTGACACATTTGGCCATAAGGTGCATGCATGCCCCATCAAGGAGGGCGTCACATTCCAAGAGCACCCCTCGGCGGCCATGGCCAGTGGAGAGGCGCACTATGAACCAACCGCAAGCACCAAGGAGGCTTTCCCGTGGGGAGCACAAGGCTGCTACCTATTGGTAAAGCCCATCTCCCCGCAGGAGTGGAAGAAGGCCAAGCAGGCCCATAGGGCCATGGCCAAGGAAGTGGCCAAGGCCACCACCGCCATCCCACACTCACAACGCCAGGAGGACATGGAGACCTTCGCGGTGGAAGTGACTCAGGAATCCATCATCCAATCAGATTGGGAAGCCTATGCCAAGCGGGCCGCTCAATCCAAGGATCTGATGGGAGATTCAATCTCACCCAATCGCTGCACCCAAGCTCCAGTTGAAACCAACTTGGGACCTATCCCAACTGAAAATTTTTTTGACCTGCATGACAGTGCACTGAACTCATCCGCACCGCAAAAAATTCGTCCGATGTTGGGAAAACAAAAAGCGAAGGCCAAAGCCAATGCAACTCTTTCCACAAAAATTAACAAAAACCCTGTTAGTATTGCTGCTAACACCCGCGCTGCTGTGAAAGCCCGTGGGGACCTGGAAGAGGCTGGTGGGCCTGGGGGCCCACCCCTCACACCTAAGGTGCGATGGGGGAAACCTTCACTCTAGGGATTTTGAATATCGCCGGACTCAAGGCCTCCTCATCCTGGGCTAGGAAACTGAGTTTTTTACATCACAATTTACCCGTGGATATCCTGGCCATCCAGGAGTCCCACTGTCCACAAGGTTCGAGGAAGCTTGGAAAACAATGCTCCTCCCATCCCTATCCTTTTGGTCCAAGCACTGTTGGGTGCTAGTTCAGAAAAATAATTTTTTCAAATTCACACCTCAGAAACATTCCTAAATGGCCAAGTGCTCATCGTCACCTTCTCGTGGGCCAACGTTGCACATGCAATCGTCAACATCTATGCCCCAAACGGTGCACATGAGCGTCGGGAATTTTTCTCATTGGTCAAATCCTTCCTGCTACCCCCTGATTCTTTCCTAGTTGGTGACATGAACTGTTGGCTAACCTCACCAACGGACTGATGGCCTCCCTCACCCCATGCCCCACAGGGTCATGTAGAACTACGCATTCTAAAAGCCACCCTTGGGTTAATGGATGCGCAGCTGTGACATGCCCCACTGCTCAAAAACATGACGCGTCCCCACGTCCACAATGGCCAATTAAGGTCCATGACCCGCATTGACCTTATTCTAACTCCAGCGAAATTCCAACCCCACATCTCCCACTTCAAAACAACAAAAATGGAATTCTCTGACCACCGACTGGTCTCGATAACCTACCACTTACCCGTCACAGTTGCAAAGGCCCCACATTGGTGCAAAATCCGCCCCCCAAGCTCGCGTCGCCAGGATTTTCCATGTGGGTGGAAGAGGCAACTTTGGCAAAATTGTTTGTTGCACCGTTTTATGTGGACCCCATTTCCACATGGGCAACTTTCAAAGAGGACACCATCCGCCACTATTGCCATCTCTCCTCCAGATGCTCACGAGCCACATTGGCAGTTATCTCGCGCACTCTGGCAGAATTGGCCCACTTGGAGTCCAACATTCCAGCCACAGGATACAGCCCTTCATGGGGCTGGAAGTGGGCAGAGGCAGCCGCCCACCTCAACGCACTTGAAAGGCAACACAAACATCGGGTTTGTGTCCAATACAGGGCCACACGCATTACTAATGGCGACAAGTGCACCGCATACTTCTTCAAAAAAATTTTGCACCACGCCAGAGCGTGGCATGCACACAGGTGCGAAGATCGGATAATTCTATTGTGGACACACCAGCTGAAGTGGCAATTGAAACGCAAAGATATTACTCTGAGTTATACCAAGCCGAACCAAATCCAGCCAGCTGAAATGGCAGAATTTCTTGACTGAGCTCATATCTGCACCATTTTCTGATACCTGGAAATAATGAATTTAATTACTCCAAACAAATTACGGACAGCCATTCGCGGCGCGCCAAACTGAAAATGCCCAGGCCCAGATGGCATTCCATATGATTTCTACAAAAAATATTTCAAATATATATCCCCATTGCTGCTAGCCTCACTTAACCAAAGCCTGTTGGAAACGCGCCTCCTACCAGGAGGACATGAGGCCTTTACTGTCACACTCTTCAAGAAAGGGGATAAGCTTGACTTAGCCAACTGGCGCCCCATTTCTCTAACAAGCACAGACACCAAAATTATAACAAAAATCATGGCTAACCGATTAGGGACTGTAGCATCTGCCACCATCTCCCCAGAACAATTTGGTTTCATCCCCAGAAGGTTGATTTGGGATAACGTGCACTCCGTGGCTAATGCATGTCAGTCCACAGCCTCTGGGGCACTGGTATTCTTGGACCAACAAAAGGCCTATGATAGAGTAAACTGGGAATACCTAAGGGCCTGCCTCCATCAATTCCGCCTACCCCCCCGCTTCATAAACTGGGTAATGCTGCTCACAGAATCTGCAACAATGGCAGTGCGTGGCCCAGGCTTCCTAACAGAAGTAGTCCGCCCTCAAAGGGGCTTGCGGCAAGGGGACCCCTCAGCCCACTCTTATACAACTTCAGCCTTGACCCACTACTGAGAAATGTGAATGCCCAAATCACTGGGGTCCATGTGCCAGGCCAAACCCCAGTAAAGATGATGGCATTTGCAGATGATTGCATGGTGGGGGTGTCTAATAACAAAGATGCACGCGCGCTTGAAGCCCTCATCCAGGAATATTCCCGGGTAAGCAACGTGGCACTGAACGCCTCCAAAACTGAAATCATCCTCCTTGGTCGGTTTCAGAACTGCTGGACCCCAGCAATTAGTTCCCAACCTGGCCCATTTGCTCGCCCACGTCTATGCCTTACTAACTCAATACACACCGCTCCACTGGTGCTCCCCTTCATGCCATGTCCTACCATAGGACCGGTGCGCCATCTGGGCGTGTGGATGGAGGCAGGCGGATATGCGTCAGCAGTAATGGAGTGCCGTATACTGGACAACGTGACAAAGCGAATCGCCTCTCTCAGAGCCCACCCTACTACCCTCACTGGCAGGGTTGTTCTTGCCAACTCTATGCTCCTATCCAAAGTCTGGTTTGGATCCCACGCCATCCCCTTCTCCAAGCTTCTTCAAATCCCTGTATGCTTTGCTGCAAGGATGGCTTTGGTCAGGCCGCCCTCCACCAGTATGGCTAGAGGTCATGTTTGGCCCTCATTATCAAGGTGGCATGGGCCTGCTTGACTTCAAAGCCCATGCTGCCAAGATCCTGGGCACCAAAATCGCGGCCGTCACCACTCCTACACTCCCATCCCAACATTGGTCCCGCAGCCCGCTCCAACTTCTCCTCAGCCTTGGGCCTCAACAATCCATCAAACCCCACTCCCTGATGAAATACCTCGCATCACACACATCGGCCACAGGTCCTCACAGGACTAAAACCCACTACAAATGAATCCTACTCTCCATGCGAAGCGCAGAGTGGAGAATTTGTATTAGCGGACATACAACCCAAAGAGGCCGCCCCCTCTCCTCAGTTCACACAAGAGGTACAGGGGCTACCCATCCATGATGGCATGATCCCCATTCGACCCCATGTCCTATCCAGGGTGGACTACCTGGACATGATAAACATCCCTTACTCCATTGAGACCCAAAAAACTATCTGGAAATACGCACACCATCCTCTGTTGCAGCCTCAAGTCTGCTCCCATGTGTGGCGCTGCCTGAGGCGGGTGTATCATGCAGCTGAGCGCTCTAACGCTTTACTCTCATCCTGTGTCGTGTGTGGCCAGTATGGAACGCTGTTCCACCGCCTGGAAAAGTGCCCCACCTCTAAAGTGATATGGCGCGAAGTTCAACGTCTGCTGGGTCAGGATCAAACGCATCCCTTCAGTCTGTCAAGAGATATGTTTGCTTCATCAATGGCCTCCCCCTTCCACCCTCCCTCCGTGCTCTGGTGGTTGCAATCGCCATGTGGACTATCCACACGATTGTCTTGGATGCCATCGCTGGCTCCATCCCCACCCTCCCAGAAGCTGTCCACAGATTCCGGTCTCACTTGGTGGACCACTTTCAAGTGTGGATGTTTGGATACCTCCCATCGTGTCGCCGACAGCTGGTCTCCTCCTGGTTCCCAGTCTGGTTCATCAAATTAGACCCCTTCCTCCACACACGTGTTCAATAGTGGCTTGGCCCCTTCACACGTTCCCCTCCCCTCCCCATAAGTGGTGTTCCCGCTGGCAATAAGAGATAACATTGCTTTTTTTAGTACTAGATGGATGAGATAATATTGCTTCTCTGGGGTGCCTTCCTGTTACTAAGTTTTGTCTCTTTTGGGTCATATTCGGAAGTGTCCATCCCATGGTCAGCCTTCCCCGCAATAAATTTAAAATTTAAAATAAACGTTTTAAGGGGTGTGTTGGGGTTGATTTTTGAAAACGTGGCAGGTGTGGCAGGTGGTAATATAGTTACCAACGCTGGTATATGCATTTGGCCACCAGTAAGAGGAGAATAATCATTCTCAGGTAACTTGCTTTCCAGAATGTCTACATCATCATAATCTTCCTCAAGGTATTTTGGCCATAGATTATTTGGAACTAATTGAGAATGGCGCTCTGCTTTCCAGGGAGGTATATGAACTTCACATTAAATTCCATTAGCTCATATTGCTATCAGATTTGGTGGCTGTTAGGATTTGGCTTTTGAACAATATACATATGGCAGAGTTATCAGTATAAGCAACATTCTGATCCAGTAGATAATATTGAAATTCTTAGAGGGTGTAGATGATGGCAAGCATTTTATTTTCATAGGCGGAATAATTGACTTTGGTGGGGCTGAACTTTTAAAAGATATACTCAATTATAGATATTTCCCATGTCAAATTAGGTTATTATAGCTCCAAGTGTGATATTTCTTCCATTGTTAAACATTTGCCCTCTCAGCTTCAGAGAAAGAATGTCTTGGGTCAAATTCAGCTGAAACAGGGAAATGTCAGCCATTTACAAGTTTGCAATGAACTTAAATGTAATTTTAATAAATAATAACAATAACAATATGATTGGCCAAAAGACCCTTGTCAATTTTTGGTGGAACCCCACATATCAGGTTACAATGATTTTGCATAGTAATTTGGCAGCAACCATAAATTTGAGCAGTCATATTACTCTGACTACATGATAGACTGTAGGGAATCTATCAGGTGGTACTCCCCCAGCCTCAACCAGGTCCTCCAAAGCGTCTACATAGGGACCACCCCTTTTATAGGCATGGCGGGGGTCCCCCAAGATGCAAAGATTTTGCAAATGGGGATTGGCTGAAGTTTATAAAATTGTTACCTCACAGATACATTTTAGCCAATAGTAATTCCCCTGCTAAATTTCAGTCAAAATGAAGTGAGTGTTCTGAGCTTAGATAGGCTGCATTATCATATTTCCTAATTTGGATGGTAACAAGCCATACTGAACTTATGGGTAAATTCCCTCTGACCTTTGATACTGTTTAAATATGGATTGGTCAAATATTGAGGGGGCAATTTTTCTCTATTACCCCATATTACTAATAAAAACTTTTATAACCCAAGTTTTTTATTAGTTTAAATTTATAAAATTTATCAAATCTTTTGTGGGATCCTGCGGCGTTAGCACCAGCAAGCATAAAAAAGCTGGATTTCTACATCATTGATGAATACTTGGGCTCCCCATGACACTAAGGATTTCAGAAGTTAGAGGCAATGGGTGGGCGTTCTTCCTTGTAACCTTGTTCAGCAGGATACATTCAATGCTTATTCAGATCTTCCCATTCCTCTTGGTCATTGTGACTACTGGGAAAGCCCGGGGCAATTAGGAGGGGCAAATAAGCCCGCTTGCTAGCCCCTTTTAAATTTCATCCTTGACAAAGTGTTTGTGAGCCTGGGGTAGCCAATAGGGCCATCAGGTAATTAATATGTATCACTTAAGTCAATGTAGTGTTGCCCCAAGTTTAATATAGGGGCATCATCTTCATCTTGTTTGATGTTGTCTTTGTAATTCTAGGCCACTGGAGTAACTCTTCGTTCTCATGATTCTGGAGATGTATATAATCTTGGGATGGTTGGAAAACTTTGGTGCATAGGTAAGAGGTGATTTGAATGGGTGGTTAGTCCTATGCTACTGAGGTGTGGTTATAATGAATGTGCAGCATTTTAATCTCCTGATCAGTTTGTATGTACCACTTGTTGTTCTTAAAGCTTACAAGGTTTTAAATTCCTTAAGGGCTTGACATGAGAATAACATTAGGAAATGATAGTGGTAGAAGATGATAGCATTATTGGACTGTACTTTTCTGACAATTTCAACAAGTAAATCAAATACTTGGCCACATCAGAGCTTATCATAACTGCCAGCCATTAGGAAAACAAAGTTGCTTTGGAGGATATCTTCACAGCCAATGTTTAGATGGAATTTCTTGGTGAAAATGTTGGCAAAAGATCTGAAATCCAATATGATTGGGAAGGTATATATGAAAAGAGATCCTAGGGTGTAGAGTGATATGTGATTAGTAAGAAGAGTTTTGGGGTTTTGGTTGGTATTTGAAGTCAATTAAGACCTATGGTTTGGTGTAAGTTGTAACACTATGCTGAGCTCAATTTTCATAGATCATCAAGGGATACTGTGATAATGATGTTCTTTATAACCTCAATGGCAGGAATTCCGTGGGTTGATAGGGAACCACTGGTTGGGTTGGGGCTGACTTCTGAGGAAGCTTGAGAGGATATTGTGGGGAAAAAGTTTTTAGAACTGGCAGTTGGGCCAGGTTGGTGCAAGAGGGGCAGTCAAAAACTTGTTTTTGGATGATGTGGTTTTGGGGTTGTGAGTTTTATTTTCATTTAATTTTCTTTGATATTTAATGATAAATTGGGTAAAGGCAACTCTTGAGTATTTGATTAAACATTTGGATTCTCATCATAATCTTCTAAGGGGATTCTATGAGGTTTGGGCATTTTTTGGGGGTATTCATTCATTAAATTGGCAAATTTAATTTTCTTTAGGAATTTGGGGGTAATGGTAGAGCTCATAGCTTATTTAATTATTCATTTCTTTGGTGGCATATTCTTCCAATAATTTGGCTAATTGGTCCAATTTATCTGTTGGTCTTCATTTAAATATTAAATTTGTCACATCATTTTTGAGTTAGAATATCTGCAATCATGGGACAATCAGGCAATCAAGTACAAGGAGAATTAGACTGACAAACTGGAGGTGCCATTTTGGCAGGTTTTAAAGTTGGTTGCATGGATAAGCTGCTGCTCCACCAAATAGGGGCAATAGCTACTTGGATGGACAACATGGCTTTGGGCGCAGGGGCTCAGCACTGCCAAAAATGATGTACCAGTTAGCCACAAATTGAAGCAGCGGAGGATATTGTATAGTTTCTGCCCTTTAGCTAACGTGGTAGCTGCTGAACTTTCTCTATAAGAACATGGATCTGTAAAGTACTAAAAAAGATGACTTAATAGTGGTAGCTTAAAGATATCCTCAGTGTCAGAGGCATCCAGATTGTAAGTCCAAATTTACTGAGATATAATTATGGGGTCAATATGGTGGTGGTTCACCATTCTTGTGTAGTTATGGAAAACAGTTATTTTTTATTAACATAAGTTAGTTTGGATAAGTCTATTGCATCAAGGTAAAACTTTTCAAGGGTGTCAGTAACCAATTGTCAGAATCCAGTAAGGGTTATGCTCGCTGGTGCTATGTGCCACTGGATCCCACAATGGAATATTTTTAGTAAATAATAAACTCTTAAGAAAACTAAGTTTTTACTTTTTATTTTTAATTGTGTGAGGCAAAACAGGAAAAAGCACTTTCTTCGATACTATTATATCATATTTAAACTAGTTCCAATCCTTAGGCCCATGGGAATTTGGGGCTAAAGTATTATAAAGCTGAGCCATCCAAATTAGGAAATATAGGCTGTTGGCCTATCAGATCAAGGATAAATCTTTTGTGGCAAAACCAACCCATGTGGTAATGATTTAATAAATTATATACAATCACCAGCGGGTAAAATCTTCTCACCTTGAGGGTGTTTAGATCCAAGTGGTAATGATTTATTAATTTGCACTAATCATTGACGGGTAAAATCTTCTCACCTTGGGGAAGAACAGATCCATGCGATAATGAACACCTCAAATTCAGCTGAGAAGTCAAAGTAATCCTATTATCAGTTCTTACCTTACTACGCCGTTTTTGGGTATGAATCATATTTTCCTGATAGATAGGGTTCCACTGAGAATCTGCCAAGGTTTTTGCTGTTGGTATTCATATCATTGATAACCACAATATTAAAAAAGATCAGACTCCAACATTCTTTTATAAAAAATTGAGAAGGAGAATGTCCAACATTGCCCCCTCAAGAATGTTGGGAGGAGTGTAGGAGCGTAGGAAATGGCCATGTACCCGGTTTATGGTAACTCCCATGGCTAATGATTTGATGGAGTATTCATTGCCTCTTTTGTAGGTGATGGAGAAAGGTCCCTCCCAAATTGAGCTAAGCTTACCACTTCTTGGAGTTATGCGGTTATGGTAGTATAACACCTTATCAGCCACTTGAAATGTAGGAAGGGGGTTGCGGAGCTCATTGGCAGCCTGCCCTTCTTTAGTCACTGTTTTTTGCTAAGTTGGTCATAGCTTCAGCTTGGAGTTAAATAATTTGGTTAGCTAACCTTCGCATAGCTTTCTCAGGCTCCTCTCCTCTAGAGAAGACATCCTTAGCTAGAAGAGCAGGTATGCCTGGTTCCCTGCCATACAAAACTCGGAAAGGGGACATTTTCAGAATCTGGTGATAACTAATTTGGTAGGCCATAAGGGCACTGGGTAAGAATTTTTCCAGTGAAGTGGGTCAGAAGAGGCCATTTTATGGAGGGTAGAAACTAAGGTTCCCATTGGCTCTTTCCACTGCCCCATTGGTAGATGGATTGTATGGAGCAGAAAAAAGTTTTGGGCTCCCATGGAGGTAGTCAGGAGTTTGACTACTCTGGAGGTAAAATTCTTGCCATTATCACAGAGTAGTACTTGGGGGCAGCCATGCTGAGCGAAAATGTGTTGATGTATGAAAGTAGCAGTTGCCTTGGCTGTTTGGGCAGAAAGCGCCGCAGCTTCAACCCACTTAGTGAAGTGGTTGATGGCTACTAGGATAAAACGGTTGCCACTGGTAGACTGTGGAAGGGGACCTACGACATCCAAACTAATAGTGTGAAAAGGTTGTTTTGGGGTAGTTGGTTGATACTGGTATCTAGTCTTGTTACTGGATTGTTTCTTGCACGTAAGGCAGGCTTCCAAGACATCAATTATAGCTTCCATCATTCCATCCCAATAGTATCGATCCTTAAGCCACTCATAAGTTTTCTTTGCCCCTCCATGGCCTAAAATGGAGTGAGCTTCAAGGATGGCAGGTGCGCGCTCTGAGGGCCAGAGGTAAAAGCAGCCACTTCGCCCCCACTCGCTTATACAACTTCCCATTTTCTGCTTTGGTGTTGCGCGAGTGGCGGGCTAGCATCTTCTGAACCAGATCAGCTTTATCCTCCCATTCATTGGGAGTCATTAATAGATCAAGCAACCTTTCTGCCTCGCCATTATCCAAATGGAGGACTGGCAGGCGAGACAACCCATCCACATTCATATGACGAGTTCTGGCATGGTGTTCAATTTTCATATCATAAGGCTGGAGCTTTAGAGCCCAGCGAGCTAACCGCCCAGTAGGGTCTTTCATATTTTGTAGCCACTTCAATGAAGCGTGGTCAGTAACTACAGTAAAGGTGGTCCCATAGAGGAAAGGGTGATAGTGCTTTACAGCCAACAAAACATTCAGGCACTCCTTTTCTGTTAAACTGTAGTTGCGTTTGGGCTTTGAAAGTATCTTACTGAATTGAGAGATACCGGATGATCAATACCATTTTCATCTAGTTGGCCTAAAATGGCCCCAACGGCGTAGTCTGAGGCGTCTGTAAACAGGATAAAGGGTTTTTTGTAATCTGGGTGCCGTAGGATAGAGCGTCATTGTAGTGGCTGCTTCAGGGTCTCAAAAGCGGCTTTTTGTTCAGCGCCCCATTGGAAGGGGATATTCTTCTTTGGTAAGCGAACAAGAGGCCCATTAAGTTGTGAGAACTTAGGGATGAACTGATGGTAATACCCCATTATCCCTAGAAACACCTGTATATCCCGCAAATTCTTAGGGGGAGGCATATTTGCAATGGCTTCAACCTTGTTCTGTAACAATTGGACTCCTTTTTGCGAAATGGTTTGGCCAAGGAAATCCAATTTTCGCTGAGAGAAGGTGCACTTGGATGATTTCAATTTGATATTTGACTTAAATAGCCTTCTAAACACCTCCTTCAAGTGATCCAGGTGGTCGTTGAAGGTTTTTGAGAACACAGTAATATCATCAAGATAAATGATAATGCAGGTTAGCTTTAAGTCTTGCAAGATGTAATCCATCGCATGCTGAAAAGATGCAGGTGCATTGCACAACCCTTGAGGTAATCAAGTGGGTTGTTAAAGCCCTTCGCTGCAAATGAGAGCGCATTTCTTCTGGTCCTGTGGAGAAAGGTCCATTTGCCAATAGCCACTGGCCAAGTCCATGTCTGAAAAGAAGTTTGAGCCAAATAGTTGGGCCAAGGCATCATCGATGCAAGGGATAGGATAGCTATCCTTCTTCATGAGGTTATTTAGCTTGCGGTAGTCCATGACTATCTGGTGACCTCCATCTTTCTTCTTAATTAACAACAGTGGGGAAGACCAAAGGCTTTGAGAGGGAACTAGTAACCCCGCATCCAGTAACTGTGTGAGTTCTGTCCTCATACGCTGTTCCTCCACCTTTGACTTGCAATATGGTTTTGACCGAATGGGATGGGCATCACCCACATCAATGGAGTGGCACCAGCCCTTCATATGGCCATAGTCGTGAGCTGACTTAGAGAATATGTCGCTATAGTCATCAAGGAGATTATGAACTTTCTCTAGCTCAGTTGGAGTTAACTCATTCGAGATATGGACGTTTGGTAAGGTACACACCAGGTTGTCCGTTGGCAGGCCCAAATCTGCCATTGAGCCAATGGAGTGGATCTGTTCAACATCCTCCACAGGGATTAAAAATCCTTGGCCAACCTCTTGGTGCTTCCATATGATCATGTCCTTTTCGGTGAGGTTTCCCAACAGTAGAGTAATAGGTTGCTGATAGGCGGGGTCTAGTAGCCCAGGTAATACACGAGGCTCCAAAGGACTAAGGCCCTCAACACTTATGAGGTGCAACAAACAGTGGTGTGGGATTTGGAGCGTGATTTTCGTGTCAACCACTCGTTGTTTACCCGGCTTAATCACCACCTCATCTGCCACACAAAATGGAATACCATCGCTAGCCTCCACTGAATTGGGCAATTTCTTAGTGTTGCACCCAGAGGTGACATAATGTAAAGGCAAAACGGAAAAAGGGTATTCAACCAGGCAGGTGTAGTCATAGTTGATGAGTTCCTTGTTGGATAAGACTAACAGAACTTCATAGTTCATTAAAGATAGGAACCCTTGCTTCATGTTGATGATGCCTTCATACTTGATCATAAACTGAGTACCTATGAGCATATCATAGGAGTTATTATCTAAGGCCACAGCAGGGGCTGATAGAATAAGCTTCCCAACGCGAATGGGAAGAGAGGAGTAAGCGCCAAGTGCGCGGGTATTGTTTGGGCCCGCAGTTCCAAACTCCTTGGCATAATCCAGGTCAGGAATCAGTTTGATATTTTTCATCAGCCGAGATGAGATTACATTCACTGAGGAACCTGTATCCAGGATAGCCATCACCCGGACTTTGTGAACAACTACTTCAACCTTGATAAGTGTGCTTCCAAAGTTAGCTGACAGCACTAAGACCTCCTTGAGATGAAAAGTGGAAGTTAGTTTGCATGAAGTCTCAGGGTGAGTATCCAGAATAGACTGCATGGTATGCCCTCGCTGTAAAGGGTGAATGAAGCTCGATAGGAGCTGATCAGCGTCGCTGGCTGTGTCAATAATTTCCATACAAACTATAACTTGGCGGAGGTAAGTATTCTCAGGTATGGTGGTTTCATCTACTCCTTTGGCGTTTAGGCGATCAGGGACCTCCACTTCCATGGGAGCTCCCAATAAGTAGTACCCAACATCATTGTAACCCCCTCAGAGACAGCCTCAGGGGTATTCTCACCATGGGCAAGGTTGCAATTGAAGTAGGGGAGACAGCCACGAGAGGTGGGGTAATTAGCTTCGCTTTAACTGGCATTTTTGCAACCCCAGTAGTTCTGGAGGATATACCCTTAGGGCGCGCACTTATTGGCTGAGCTGAAGGGGAAACCACAGTAGGGATCTCCACTTTGCATGAATGAGGGATGTCCGTTTTAAGTCGCACTGAAGAAGCAGGTTTTTCAGGGAGAATAGGCACAGGTGGCTTCACTTCCAACGGTTCAATAGGCCGCAGCTCACCTAAAGGAATATGGGCGACATCTAACAAAGCCCCTTTTATATCGCGGAAGGTTGTAAAGTGGCGTTTTACTGATATGATATTCCTGGCGAGAGAGGGTTGTGAAGCTAACCATGTTAATATGGCGACAATAGCATCATCCAGGGTAAGCAGGTTAGACGTAGCCAGCCTTTGAGCATTGAGATAGAAACGCTCAGCAAAGCTAAAGAGGGTTTCACCCTCATACATGGTAAGGCGCATGAAAGCCTGTTTTTCCCTGTATAAGCTCTGCTTGGATCTAAATTCAGCCAAGAGGGCCTTCTTAACATCTGGCCAGGTGTGCTGAGGATCCAGGTGAGGAACGATCAACTCTTGGGCTTTGCGGTTTAAACAAGGAAGAATATACTGAACTTTATGTTTATTAGTGGCACCATCCATTGTAGCTTCATAAACGTACAAAAAGGAAGCAATGCTCCCTTCACCCGGGGTGTATCTGTCCTTTATAAGTAATTTGAATGGTTTTGCTCTAGCTTTTTGAGACGGGAGAAAGAGCTGGCTAGTTGCTTCTCAAGAACAACTAATCGTGATTCAGTTAAAGAAGAACCAGAAGAGCTGCTCACGTTTACAGCCTCCATGTTAGTAACCACGGTTTAGTGTACAGGCGTCCCCCTGTAGTGAGCACCAAATTGTCAGAATCCAGTAAGGGTTATGCTCGCTGGTGCTATATGCCGCTGTATCCCACAATGGAATATTTAAAGTAAAAAATAAACTCTTAAGAAAAATAAGTTTTTACTTTTTATTTTTAATTGTGTGAGGCAAAACAGGAAAAAGCCCTTTCTTCAATACTAATTTATCATATTTAAACTAGTTCCAATCCTTGGGCCCATGGGAATTTGGGGCTAAAGTATTATAAAGCTGAGTCATCCAAATTAGGAAATATAGGTTTTTGGCCTATCAGATTGAGGATAAATATTTTGTGGCAAAACCAACCCATGTGGTAATGATTTAATAAATTGTATCCAATCACCAGCGGGTAAAATCTTCTCACCTTGAGGGTGTTTAGATCCAAGTGGTAATGATTTATTAATTTTCACCCAATCATCAATAGGTAAAATCTTCTCACCTTGGGGAAGAACAGACCCATGTGATAATGAACACCTCAAATTCAGCTGAGAAGTCAGAGCAATCCTATTAACAGTTCTTACCTTATTATGCCAATTTTGGTTATAAATCATATTTTCCTGATAGATAGGGTTCCACCGAGAATCCGCCAAGGTCTTTTCTCCATTGGTATTCATATTATTGATAAACACAATATTATTAAAAGATCAGACTCCAACATTCTTTTTCAAAAATCAAGAAGGAGAATGTCCGACACCAGTCAAGGAATTGCTGATGACTTACTTATAGTGCCAGTCTGCAATCTATCCCTAAAGCCCTATCAAATCTTTATACTTGGCCAGTGTTGTGGATGAGGCCACAAGGGTATTAGCAGATCATTCCTTGACCTCTGTGTTAGATTTTGGTAGTTGATTTGAAAATAAACCCTTTGAGAAACCCATTAATGCTGATAATTACTCCCACTGATGGATGCTTTGATCCTTCCCAATTTATCCACATAACTAGATTCATCCCAAAACTTCCTCAATTGTACTTAAATCGTCCTAATTATTGTAGCTAATAATAGCTATGATATAATTATATTATGGTCATTTATGAGATCCACTTGGGTAAACCAAGTGAATTTATTTCAGAAACCTAATTGTATTTTTGAATCTTTTGCAAAAACAATTAATGACATCTATTTTTTAGGTATGTTGATCATCATAATTAGCATGATAGTACCTGCACATGGATGGCCTGAATAGGGAGTACTTAGTACTATTGAAAGGCCTGCCAATGTCCCAATTAGGGGTGAATCATTATTCAAACTCTATATGTTTTTCTCCCCATTTATTGTATTTTATCAGCTATATGACAAAATATAATTGGGCTGATTGAGAGGCGAATATACACCACTGAGGTGCTATTATTAAGCCTCAAATATTCCTGATTATGAGAGTAGTAGTGCCTCCAATCAGGTTGAAATGATTGTAATTTAATTAATTCAAGGGCTGAATTGACTTGAATTTTTAATAACCACTGGCATAATCTATAGAAGATTGTCATAGTTTTGATGAACTCATCTAATAGATAAGTATGTCCAGGAGATTGTAAGTCCCAGGGAATGTCCCCTGGCTGTTGATTGGGCCATGTTCATTCCCAAGTAAAAAGACATTAAAGAGGATGGCGGTACCCCTCATTACTCAGGGCGATCTCTCTCACATAGTAGATGAGCGATGGGTAACAGCTCTTCCTCTTTGGATCCCACCCCCAGTACCCACACTCACCTCAGCAGAACTGATATGGGGAATTAGCAAAATCTGCGCCAAGATTGTTGAATTGAAATCGGCTAGATCTAATTTGAGTGACAACCTGGCAATGCCCAAATCTCAAATGGCTGGAAAGGCATGAAGACTGAGGTATTGGTTGGAACAGCTGATGGTTCCAATTTGATCAATATGCTGATCAAACAAAGCACCCTCCTACCAAAGTTGTCAAGGATCATCCTTGATAATCAGGCTATAGCATTGGGCGCCACCAATGAGGGTTCAAAGCCCCCAGTAGGCAATTTGGGCATTGCAGCTGATGTGATGCCATTGACTGAATGAATGGTCCAGCAACTGAGCATGGGTGGGTTGAGCGTCCCAAACCTGTTCCCAACCAAATGGACCCGCCCCTATGAGGGGTGGCCTTGGGGGATTCCCATCGCTTGTTGGGCCAAACGCCATTATGCCAACCATTGGAAAAGTAGCTGAGCCCTGGTTTGGAGGTTTGAGGTCGAACTGACAGCAACTCAGCCCACCTCCTTATTTTGCGATGTCAGTTCTTAAGGAACAAACCCACTCATTCCCAAATAATTTGCCAGTTAGGTCAAATTTGAGGGACCTAATCCTGGCTTATCACTACCCCAATTGACCACTATTTAACCAGCTGCATAGCACTGTGAAAATTGTTGGTCAATTTTCTTCCTTTTCCTTCAAATAAAATTTTGCCAAAAAACTAAAACAATTTTTATTATTTCTTCTGACCGCATCCCTGATAACGTTTCCCTGGTGGCCTTTCAGTCCATATATCAGATGGGCTCTATCAGTACTCTTGGTCACTATGGCCCCCTCCATCATCAATTGGGTTCAGTGAGTCCAATATTTTTGGCTCTATGACCCTATTATCACTAACTTATGGCAGCAATACACAGGGATCTTGTGGCCATATATCCACCAATTGCAAGAGAGAATCCATCTCCTTGCCACTCCAGTTGAAATGGCCCCATATGCCAAGGATCTCATTGAGACTATCTCAGTGATTCCACCCCCTGCAGTAAGACCCCCTGGGTTAGGAGTGGGTCCAGTGTGGTTTGTTGTTGGGATCATTCTCACCTTTGTGATGCACCAACAATTCGTCATTTCCCAATGCCTGGTTCCATATTAATCATCTGGTTGACAATACCTCTGGCATTCTGGCTTGCTTTTTGAGTGCTTACGCATCCTGACTGGCAAGCTGGTCTAAACTTCTTCTTCCGCTTCCATGACAGAGATGCCCTAGAGGTATAAAATACCAGCGCTTGGCCCTAAAATAAAAACATCATCTTTCCATATATTCACATTTTTGTCTTATATTATCTTATCCTAATTTAACTTTAATATTAGGAAGTTTAGTAAGCATTTAGGGGAGCTTGTCATATTTACCTGTGTCTTGAGAGTTTCCAATTAGAGAGGGAAAATATATCCAAAAGAATACCAGAAGAGTCAATTATTGTTGTTAATCTTTGTGAGCTTCTAAATGTTAAGAAATACCATAAGATACACAGCATATTTGAGGATTTATCAGCCAAAACTCTTCCAGACTAATGAAACAGGATTACATTTCTAAGCAAGCTAATCCTCAAAATTCTCACAAGTGGTGCTCAATAAAATCCACTTTACACTATTAATATAAATAATTTATCCAAATACCAGGCATATTCTGCCAGAAGATATGACGAAAATGACATGGAAACTAGTGACCAAGAAATCTTGAGTACTTAACAATGCATGACAGAATACTGAGGAGAGTACTTCATACTCCTTAGATCTAATCATGGCGGGAGGAGGGCATGTGGACATAACAGGACCTATTGAGCTTACCTCTGATAGTGTTAAGGAGATGATGGAGACCCTATTCAATAAGTATAGAATCAGTACATTGCAAATGGACCCATCTTTTGGGCTATTTCACTACTTGAAGGATCATGCCTTCAAGAGGAGATGTATATGCAGTACCAAGAGGCGACCATGGCAACTCTGGCCAAACATCTCAACTGTACACAAGCAACAAATGAGTTCTTGGTTAGATTTGTACAACCTTCAATTAAGCACACTCAAAGGATTCTGACTCAGCAGAATATAAAGCTTGCAGAAGTATACCGAGTTCAAGAGGAAGAGAATTATTCCCAATTGAACTTACTGGATAAGCTGAATTCCAGCTTTAATGAAGTTAGAAAGGCTATTGTCAATAATAAAAAACAGGTCAATGATGCCCACAGAATAATAAAAACTTTGGAAGATCAACTTAATGAAAAAGTTCCCTAGATTGTAGCTGAGGTCCTCTCTTTACATGGACTGACCAGCAGGTGGGTCAACGATATCAGTAAATGCTGCCAGAAATTGGAGAATTACTCCAAATTTCTGTCATCTAAGACCAAATGTTTGACCAAAGATGTCACATTTGCTTGGAAAGATTACTTAGAATTGAAAACATGCATGTTCAACTCGATGAATATGTTCAAACTGAGTTGGGCATATTGCAAAAAAGCGTCGAAGATCTTGCTTCCATGCCAGTATGGCCAAATAATGGGGAAGATTCTGCGCAAATTCATGAAAAATTTATGAATCTTCGTTCAACAATTTAGTCCATTCAAGCAAAGAATGTCAAACTTACTAAAGAAAAACAAGATCTTTAAACAAAGCTATTAAAAAAACTGATGACCATGTTGCTAATGTGACTGAAGATGTGAAGCATATACTGACTTCTCAAATTATCTTTCAAAAAGAATGTAAAGACCTTAAAATGAAAATCAATGACCTAAAGGAGAGAAGTTGCAACCATTCAACCAGTCCTCGAGGGGGAGAGCAGTAAAACATCTAAGTATTCAGGCAGAACACAACTGAAGAAATTACATAAGGCCCAGATTCAAGAGTCTGAATCAAAACAGTTCAGAGCAATTTTACGAAACAGAATCTTCATTAGTTGAGACAGATAATAAACAAATATTTTAGATGTTTATATAATGCCAAAGTTTCTTGCTTCCATCCCTACTCCAGATGACACTTGTCACAAACATGGACCAATTTTGACAGAAGATTCCCCAAGACATTTGAACTCTAGAGAAGCATAACTCCTCTGGCCAATTCAGGGTGCAATGACTTCAAACCCTTGAATTTGCCAAAATTTGACAAATAAGGAAATGTACATTCATTTATGAAGTTGTTCAAAAAAGCTATGTGAGGAGGATCTGACCATTCAAAGTCCACAGCTCTCATTAATTGTATGGACTCTCATAGTGTCAACCTGGTTATGCCCTATTTGGGTGACGATTTGTCCTATTCAGATGCAAAAAATTCCGTTGTAAGAAAATTTAAAGGCCCTGATAAACTATCCGCCTAAAAAATAGACCTGCTAAATATCAAATTTCAGAGTAATGAGTCTATCAGGGTTTTTAAGATAATTTTATTATGAGTCTCAGGTTTTACCTGGCTCAAAGCTATAAATAAATTCAATGCAAAGATTGCCATGAAACATGCTGTCAAGCCATACCATGACTTACAGCGTGTGATTTTTGAGAATTTTTCATTCTCAATAATAGGTGACTCCATTAGTGTGCCAGGCCAAACAGTATGAAGACTGCTGGCCCTTGCTTTTTCACCATCATTGGTGACCTTTCCTTACAGGGCCGCAAGCAACTTCACAATCCAGCTGGACACCAACTTCACCTTAGCAGATTAGCCCCTCTTGGTGGGCACCGGTGGTTCACCCCCATCCTGGGTGGCCTGACCCCTTGCTTCTCCACCTCATGGCTAATCACAACTTGTCCATCGCTGGCTCCACTGATTGGGCTAGTTCCCACAGTTGATCTGTAATTCCAGATTGGGAGTTGGTTGCACCAACCACTCCAGGTGTGTTCACCCAGCACCTAACCACTGGAAATCTTCCATTCCTCCTCCACCAGCCAAGCTGAACTACATCCACTTTAAAACTAGCAGAGGTAGGTATCCACAACTAATTAAATAAATTGAAGATTGAATTTGAAGATTAGAAAATTGGAAGATATTTTTATTAAGAGAGAGATAAAACTATTCTTAGGCATTTCTTACCTATCCACATTATTAACATTTTTAATCAGCATTGTCAGCACTCTCACTGGTGATTCTCCCTGATAAGCATTCATCAGCATTCTCACTAGTGATTCTACCTGCTTAGCATTTGTCAGCACTCTCACTGACGATTCTCTCCTGATTTGTCATAATTGAATTAATTAAATATATTGACATCCTTGGCATAAGTCGCTGGTGTCAAATTAAACTAAAATACTGTCAGGGATTCTGCCTAATTCTCTCACAAAGTTGAAATGTTATTTGATTTCAAATTAAATAATATTACATGGTTTGGCATCCTTGGCATAAGTTGACGGTACTCTGAAATTCAACTTTCTGCTGGAAATCCCACAATAATTTTCACATGGAGTTGGTGCTGGGATAAAAGCCTGCTAAACTAAAAAGTTAGTATTTATTAGTCTGACATCCTTGGCATAAGTCGCCAGTGTTGAAATTAACTGAAAACTCTATCAGGATCATTTTCTGATATTTTTTGACATCAAATATAAGCAATTCATTGTCTTAATTAATAAAAAAAATATCTCAACATCCTCAGCCTCAGTCACCGGTGTTGAGACTCACCAATGTCATATTGGGGATGATGCATGATACTTTCTTGATCCTGCAGATTAAGACGGCTCAACCCAACCAAATGGGGAGCACAAATTGGGGTATTATCATTAAATAATGAATTAAAATTAGCAACATACTTAGCAATCATCCTTAATTAATTATTATACTAATTTAATTAATATGTGAGAAATATCACCTGGTTAAAGTTCTAACATATCCCCCAACTTAATCTGATGATATTCCTCAAGTGTGACTCCACCATTTTTAGTGGGCCAAAACATCATCAACTTGATTATTGGGAGGTTCTTGACTCTTCCCCATCTCCAAGAGGCATTAAAAACTGAACGTTGGGGCTGAGGTTCCACTGGTGCCACCTCCCCCAAACGCAGATTTAGTGGCTTTCAACACCTCCTAACTAAACCTTAAGTTAATCAAGCAACACACTAACAGAGCCCCCCTGTAGTCAGCACCAATAGTCAAAATTAAGGGTAGCTAGCTTGATAATTAAAATCCTGCACGCTAGTTTGGGCTGAAGTTTGGCTGATAGATCTTAGATTTTGCCAGTGGCTTACAGTTTTTGAACTGTTTGGAAACTCACTAGGCATACTCAAATGGCTCCAACTTTTCTGGCTGATTTTGAGTTTGATCTTATCTCCATAATCAGGAACTTCAGCCAAGGCAGACAAAGTTGCAAGCTGTGGATCCTAGGATCCCAGTCTTCCAACACTCTCCAAAAGTGACTTAAGATACAAATCAAAAAGAATCTACTTAAAAAGGTTTCACTGACTGACTGACATCTGAAATCTTCGAGTCCAATAAGTTTTATCTAGTTGGGTGAGTGGGTGAGAATTGACAAATAAGATCAAATCTGAAACTATTGATTATGATAGGTTCAGTCTATTTGGGTGAGTTGGTGAAAATTATCGAATATTATCTAATAATTCGCCAAATTGCTCACCTGAAGCTAATTGAGTCAAATGACACTTAATCTATTTGGGTGAGTGGGTGAGAATTGGCAAATAAGATTGGATCTGAAAATATCAAGCCTGATGGGTTTAATCTATT